>JABSTQ010000687.1:0-29648 GCA_013358835.2 Ixodes persulcatus
TCAAGCCCATACATCTTGTCTTTCACTATTACATCAATATATAAAAGTGTTGATGCCAAATGAGAATTCAAGGCACCGAATCTGTCGTGCGAGTTAAGTAAAACCAATAAAAAGCTGTACAAAGGAAATTTTGTTAAAAGGGGCTGTGTGGGCATCAGGATAGCACATGCCACGCTAAAAAAAAATTAAAACTCTTGTTGGGTATGCAAGGATGACAGTGCTGTGCCGTTTCGGATGTGTAACAAAGAAACTAAATGGCGTACAGTGTTCCTTATGGATGTTTAAACTGTCAAATTCAAAGCCTAGAGGTTCTATTCAAGAATGTTCTACACTACAGATGTACTTAGAGATCTGAGCTACCAACTCATACTTGACTATGTGGCAAACATTCATTTTCATGTGCATTATAGTTTACAAAGTCTCGTCTGCATTGATTTATTGCATTCATGCTGAAACAGGGAGGGGTTCTCTGGGTATAAATAAAGAGGTAAATATTTCTTGAAATCAAAACATTTGAGAACGGACAAAAGGAATGATCTTAAAACCGTATCTTAGATTCTCTTTTCTTTGTCTTATCTCTAATTTTCACTTTATTTCATGTGAGGCATTTAGCTTTTTAGAGCGCAGCTCTTAGGCACCCGTTTCCGCGTTTTGCGGCGTCGCTGTCAACGTAACCGCTCCACTAAACTTGCCAGGAAATTGAATTAATGTTGAAGTCATATGACATTAATTGTTACGCTAAGTCTAGCTGAGAAACTGAATTTGTTTATGGGTGACGTGACACGGTCATGCGACGTCATTTCCCCCCTACATTTAGCGGGAAAACTGAATTGGTGTTGAGGTCACGTGACATCAATTTCCCTGCTAAATTTAGTGGGGAAACGTAACCCGCAAAATTTAGTGGGGACCCCTAAATTTTGGGAAATTTCCCGCTAAATGGAAGGGAGCAGAAGAGGATGAGGGGAGGGGGAGGAGTGGCATACCCTCCCATTCTGTTCCTCAAGATCTGCGCTCTAATTTCGCATTACAGAAAATTGTAAACGTCTTTTATTTTAGGGGCGAAGCTCCTTAGGGGCTAGCCATGTCCGTCGGTCCTTCCGTCCATCTGTCTGGCTTCCAGTGCTCGTGCTCCTGCTTGTGAGCTCACGCAAAAATGAGGAAAATATGTTTGCGCAGTCGACAGGATTCGAAACTGTGCGGGGAGACCCGAATGGATTTTTAGTCCATCGCCTTAACCACTCAGCCACGACTGCGGGATGAGTAGGGGGGGGGGCGCTGAGTTGTGGTAGTAACTCAAGAGCTGGGCATGTCATGGATGAAACGTTGCATTTAGCCGCTCAACTTCTATACAGGAGAGGGCGCTACGGTCAAATGCGTATATAATCGCGTTAAACTTTGCATGCATTGGCTCAATGATTATAGACGAGAGGGCGCTGCGGAAATATGCGTATATAACCTCGTTCCATACCACCTATTTTCTTTCTGACATGGATGACAACGAACGAAAGGCTCGGCATGCTGCGGCTCAGCGTCAACGCAGGCAAGCTGCACCAGAGCTTCGCCACAAGCAACATCATTCACCACGTGGAGATGTAGTAAATTTTTCATCTCATGTTTATTCTATTTTTGTATCGCAGGTGCGCTCGCTCGCAGGTGCGCATCTGTGTTACGCTGACCCTCTACGCACAAGTTAGGAGCTCCTGAGTGGCAAGAGTGGAAGTTTGGTCTGACAGCTCAAGGGACACCTTTGTTCAGTATTGAATTTATAATTATCATCTTTTGAGCAAAGTTAAGATTTTGCTGCATGCAATTCTTCTAGAAATAAATACTTGCCACCAAATTTACCATATCACTACATTTCGCATCGGCTAATAGTGCTTCTGAAGGAGCTCGGACAAGAGCTTATTGGTGTGCAAACATCATGCTTGCTTGAAACCACTCGCTGATGTAGTGACTCGTGGACATCCAGCGGTCCAATGGAACGCTGGATGTCCGGAAGTCTTTCTTGAAGGATGCAAGCAGGGAAGGAACCATATAATCGTATCATGCCAGGGGCATTCTGCAGGGTGTTTTTTTTTTGTATGCTTTACAGATTTAAAAAAAAGTCGTAAAAGCTACACTTACCCGGTCTTTGCACGTTAGTTATATAGCCAGGGGTGCATAGTACAAAGGGCTAATTGTTATGATGAGTCGGCTTATTAAAGAGGAGTGCCAGACTTCTTTCATAAAACTAGATGGAGGTTGATTCTAGCATAGTTTTATCCCCTGAATCTGAATATCACGTTCGTTTTCCCCAAAGATATAACTGAACGTGAGAAGACACAAAAAAAACATCTGACCAGTAGTGACATCGTAAGAGGATCTTTCTGCCGCCAAGCGTGTCTTGCTTGAGGGCCGCACGTCCAACCGCGAGCTTGCTAGGTATATTCTCCCGCACTGGCACCAGTCGTGGCATCTTTTTCTGCCCTTTTTCAAAATAGTGTGTGCGTGCATAGCTTTGATAGGCGCTGAAGATGCGTGAGCAGAGATTTTGAATGCTCCTTTTGTGACATCACTCTCCAAGGAAGAGTGCCTTCAGCGGTACATTAAAAATGATTCTGTGCAGCCTCAATGAACCAAATTAAGAAATAATTTTCATATTTGAGATTCTGGAGGTCGAAAGGAAGATTTAAATGTGTTTCCTCAAATACAAAACTGCTTCAGCTTCCCTTTAAGTATAATATGTTTCTTAAAATGTTAATTTGTGAAAATAGAGCCATGGTTTCAAATAGAAACTTGCCAAGCATCATCAAAAAACACTAAATCAACTCTTTTTGTGAAGATATAAGAGAAGGGCAGCATTTTACAGCCTTCTAAAAAAATGCTCAATTTGGACACGTTTCCAGACTTCAGTTTCTTATCAGAGCGCATCTTTGCGCCCGGGACCCTGCTGTCCGGTGGCCGCAGTGCAAAGCCACCCCGTCGCCTCTCTCGTGGGATGGAGGGAAGCAGGGCGCACGTGTGTTGCGCGTAGAAGCCCCTGGGGAACAGGACCGTGGGCGCAGAGATGTGATCCGATAAGAAACCAAAACCTAGAAACTAATCCAAAACATTTTTACAGAATGCGTAAAATGCTACCCCTGCATTATATCCTTCTTAAAAGAATTGATTTAGTGGTTTTCAAAGACTCAGCAAGTTTCCAATTGAAACCATATGTTCATTTTCGCTAATTGAAAATTAATTAAAAATTGTATTTCATTTTCTGACTGATGGTTACGATGAGGCCCCTATACTATGTACCCCTGGCCGTATAGCTTGCCTGCACCAACCGCATTATTGTAGCTTTCACGACCTTTTTATTCAAATATGTAAAGCTTAAAGAAATCACCCTGTATAACAGTGAAAAGGCGATTCCACCATGTTGGAGCCATAGGGCTCCAACATGGTGGTATCGCCTTTTCGCTGATATAGGATGTCCCAAATTACGTTACACTTGTATGGTTCCGTCCGCCTCCATGGTTCCGACACCATCAACTTTGCTGGTATAGGATGTCCCATAATACGACACGCTTGTATGGTTCCGTCCGGCTGTATCGTTCCGCCGTAATCCACTATACTGGAGCCGCTTTTTGCTGGTATAGGATGTTCCATATTACGGTTACGCTTGTATGAGGCTTTTTCCAACTTCTTTCCATCTCGAGATTTTCCAACAGGGAATGCTACCCCTACATTATATCCTTCTAAAAATAGTTGATTTAGTGGTAGCAAATTTCTAGTTGAAACCATATTTTCATTTTCACTAATTAAAAAGTAATTAAAACATTTTATTTAATTATTTGAATGATTGTTACGATTAGGCCCCTATACTACGCACCCCTGGACGTATAACTCGCCTGCACAAACCGCATTAATGTAGCTTTCACGACCTTTTTAAACAAATATGTAAAGCTTAAAAAATCGTCCTGTATAACAGTGAAAAGGCGATTCCAGCATGTTGGAGCCATAGGGCTCCAACATGGTGGTATCGCCTTTTCGCTGGTATAGGATGTCCCATATTACGTTATGCTTGTGTGGTTCCGTCCTTCTACATGGTTCAGTAATGATCCACTACGCTGGTAGAGGATGTCCCATAATACGACACGCTTGTATGGTTCATTCCTCCTGTATCGTTCTGCCTTAATCCACTATACTGGAGTGCTTTTTCGCTGGTATAGGATGTCCCATATTACGGTTACGCTTGTATGAGGCTTGAGATATGAGGTAAGAGGCCTTTTGCCTTATAAACATACACACAAATTGAAGGAAGCGTGCATTTTGTATTTCGTGTCGAATTGACTAAGCATAACTATCAGTTTTGGGATGACGCGCGTTAATTCTAGTCGGTGACAGGTAGTGGAAGCTCCTCCCATCTCTTTCCCCTTTTGCAGAGCGAACGCTCGAGTGGAGGCGACCCCCTTCTCAGCGTTTCCTTTTAACCTGTCACCGAGTACGGCGTTTTTTTTCGTAGACCTTCCAAATCGCTACAGCTCGCATTGCATACAGCGTTCTTATTCAGTTGCTAACTTGCAGTGCGTGTGAAAACAGAAGAATCGTTCCCCACCGGAGCCATAGCTACAGACTGTTCTCAGCGTGCGCGATCAGCACATTAAAAAAACTAAACCAATTAATTATAACGTTGGTAAGCAATTGGCTAAGACAGGCCAATGTTGTCCAGCAAAAGTCAATCGATTACCAATGGTGGTAACCCATTGCCTAAGACAAGCCAATGTTGGCCAGCCTAAGCCAATCGATTGCCAATGCTGGCAACTCATTGGCTAACATAGACCAATGTTGGCCAGCCTAAGCCAATTGATTACCAATGTTTGTAACCAATTGGCTAAGACAGGCCAATGTTGGCCAGCCTAAGCCAACCGATTGTCGATGTTGGTAAGCTATTGGCTGAGATTGTCCAATGTTGGCCAGCCTAAGCCAATCGATTGCCAACTTTGGTAAGCCATTGGCTGAGATTGGCCAATGTTGGCCAGCCTAAGCCAATCGATTGCCAACTTTGGTAAGCCATTGTCTGAGATAGGCCAATGTTGGCCAGCCTAAGCCAATCGATTGACAACGTTGGTAAGCCGTTGGCCAAGACAGGCCAATGTTGGCCAGTATACACCAGTGTACCACCAACATTGGTAGTACGATGGTCACATTGGCCCAACATTGGACCATTGTTTCCCAATTAAATACGAATGTTGGCCCGACGTTGTGTGCTGTCTAGGCAGTGTTGCAAAGTTACTGACCAGCGCAAAGGTATACACAGTTACCCAAAATCCAAACACAAAAAATACTCACATTAGCGCTGCGCGGGTGTAATTTTTGTATGTTTGGATTTTGAGTAACTGTCCACCTGCGCGCTGGTTCGTATTTTGCCTTACCAACTCGCCCAATCTGCCGTATTAACAGTGTTGAAAAACAATTAGATCAACTATATTGTTAATGACCGCAGTGTATAAAAGCAAGCTACTCTTCAGAACGAGCTCGACTATACGAGAATAAACAATGTTTTCACAGCTCTCTTCCGCTCTCAACATCGAATGTGCTACAGATTAATGACCCGGACATGATGATCGACTCAGAGTGCCTGCGATCCAGGGGAATGTTCTTCGTGGCCAGGGGCACGGCAATGGCTCTGCCTTTTCGGGCGAAAATGCATTAGGCATATCTTCAACTTTCACAGCCTCCGCATCTGCAGCGCCTCCGCCATCACCTCTGCTCTGTCGCATCTACTGGCCCTGCAAGTGAACATTCATTGACGTTTCCACACTGTTCACAAGGCATGTCGCTAGCTGACTATGGTCTCCTCATCGTTGCTACGTCAGGCATTTGCTCTCACTCGGTTCCTCATCTTAGGGGATGTTGCATTGGCTTCACAGTCGGCCGGCATGCCCTTTTGAGTCCGAGGCTGCACACTCCAAACTGATCGAGCCGGACTGAAAGCACGACCGGGTAGATTTTCCCTCTGTCTGCTGCCTCATTGCCTGACCTCGGCATGAACTACCATGCACAGCTTCCGAACGCTGTCTTTTCTGCTCTCTAGCACGTCATCCTGCTTGCGGTACATGTCAACAGCAACAACACCTTTCTGGAGCCGCAATCACTTCAAAGAAATCGTGTCATTTCCCGCAGTCTGCAGAGCTGCAGGCGACGGCTCTAGAAGGGGAGCTTTGCGGCAGTCCATTGGTTCATCCTCGGCACCGCTAAAGATGACAATGCTACTCGTACTCGTTGCCACGAGCTGAATGACATGATAATAAACAATGTTTTCATTGCTCGGAGTCGGTCGCAGCATCTCTTCCGTCCTCAACATCGCACACGCTACACGTAGTAAGCAAGAGACACACTTCAGGTAAAATGAACAAATGCTCAGATCAGACATGCTGCGGATGTCCGAAATTGTCCATCATGTCGAATATTGTTTTGGCTTTTTTCATTCTAACTGAAGACGAACGTCATGATCGCGCAATTAAAATTAATACTTACGAAACACCCAAGTCCCAAGGTAAGTGCTCACTGCTGATCCACAGCTGCGGCATTTATTTATTTAAAAATGCACCGATGATAGCACCTGCAGGTTTGACAACAATACCGAGATTACAACGCTTGTCACCCTGTTAACAAAGAAGAGCTGTCGATTATAACATATGAAACAAATATACTGGAAACAACGGAAGGTACAAATCTGCACAACAGGCTTCCGGATCCAACCACTTCGTCGTACTGGAGTCTGTTGCAGTAATAACAGGTTTGGACGGGCTGTGAGGACAGTATTCGCACTGAACTGGGCGCCTTTGTGACTATCACCAGTGTTGCGGAGTTGCCGCTCCAGAGTTGGAACAATATCGCCCTTCCACGACCCTGAAATCGAATGCAAATAAAATGGCGGCAGCACTGGAATGGAATGGGAATGGAATTAGTAGGTGCGTTTTGCCCAAAATAGAGTAGGAATGGAATAGACTCTGTTCTAATGCGAGCTGCGTTGATGCTGTCAAAGGGGCTTGTGAAACGGCATTATTGCACTTTGGTATCTGACGGCTTGGTTATTTGGCTGGCTCATGTTCCTTCGAGGATGAAAGTGGCAACCCCAGTGAAGCAACCCGAACTGTAGAGTTGTAGGCGGACAAGTTGTCGTTCCTGGCACCGTGAGATGCAACAATATGTCTGTTGGGGCCATGTGCGATTACAGAACCGATTGCAGGCCACCAGGCAGGCACAATGTTACACCGCCCGCATTTTGTTAATGCACGTGACTCCTCGCTTACCATGTATCTCCTAGAAGTGGAGGACATATACGGTTCTTTTGTGGAGAAGATGGATTAGTTAAAGTTTTGCTGTCTGTTATGAGGCTTTACGCTTGGTGGTGCGATCGGTATCTGCAGTGCCACCATACTAATTGCCACTAGGGCTATGTGCGACCACCGCTCTACTTGGTAGAATCAATGACTTCGGTTTGGGTTTTGCATAATTTCGCAGTTGTCCACGCGCTTGTCAACGCCAGCTGTATGCTGACGTTATTTTCCGGTAACTTAGTACTAGCTGTCAAGTGCTATTTTTCACTGTTGGGAGGGATTCTGAGGAACGGATCAGCCATTTCAAGAGTGGGGATGGGCCCAGTGTTTCCTTTCTACGAGTTGGAAGGAATGGAATTAGTATTAGGAAATCCAATTCTCTGAAGTGAAGTTGGATGGAATGGGGGTGCTCATTCTGCACTACTGCCCGTCACCACCAGAATCTGCTGTGAAATTGTTACCCGCATCAGGAGCTGCCGTTGAATCGCAGTTCTAGCAGCTTTCGTGTCAGCAACGGCTTCATGGGTATCTATTGCAGGAACGTCGACAAAGGTGGCGACTCCAGCAAAAAATCGACGGCTCCTAGTGGCTCGAACAAAGCTGTGGCGGCAAGTTCGCTCACTAGCCTTCTCGAGCAAATCAAATACACACAGCACCTGGCGGTCTAAAAACAAAGCCGTGAAAGTAGGTTAAAAACATACAGTGAAAATTGCCAGTACTCAGTTTACCCCGAAACTGACAGTGCAGTGGAAATTAAGCATTTGTTGGAACAGTCACAAGCCTATTCCGTCATGTGAAAACGTGCTCCTTCGGTGGGTATGTAGACAGAAGCGCGATGAAGTGATGAAAGAGAGGCGCACGACTGATCTAAGGAGCGTGAAGCTTCCACCACACTGGCGAAATATGGGTAAGCAAAATATAGGCATGCTTTGACAAGTCATAAAAGGGAATCCTAGGTGTCAGGGTGAGCTGGGACGCCTCAGACTATGCAGATGCGACCCTGATACAGCATACAGCAGTCACACTAACAACGTAAACTTCTGGTTGAACAATACAGCAGCCGGCGCCTAACTGGAGTAAAGTCGAACATTTCTGGCAAACCTTCTGTTGATCCGCATGTTTTAATGAAGCTCCTCTGGACTCGCTGTGGTTAAAATATGGCTGCAGCAGGCCCAGTGCAGTCTTGAGCTTCCACACCAATGAATGCCCTATTGAAAATATTTCTAAAGGGCCCGTCAGCCTTGAAGGATTATGGGACCGCACAGGCCTTCAAAACCCTTCAAAAATACCCAACAGAAAAACCCTTCAGGGATACCCCAAAGAAAAACCCTTTAGCCCTACAGCCCTTCAACCCGTCAACCCTTTAGACGCCCAAATGACTGTGAACCATACACAAAAATGCAGTTCAAAACATTATTGAAAATTTATTGTAGACATTTAGTTTTACATGCATATTATAACTCAAAAAGGCGATAAAATCAACGTTTGTTCAAACCCGGCGCAAGGAGCTGTAGACGAAAGAAATCATATCAAATAGGGACAACGGACTTCTTTATCACAAAGAAAAATATCTTTCAAAGTACTCACAATGCCGCTGGGTATATTCCTGATGTACGGTAGTTCAGCTAATAAAACCGAGCAAGTGCACCTCATGGACACATTCAGAGTTTCAGTAAGCACGTTTAGCGAAAACCACGAACTCGCAAGCAGCACTCGCCGCCGGTGCGAAATCCTGAGCACAGTCACGGTTTCGTCCATGATGACGTCGCGCCGGCGTCTTCGGCGTATTTTTCGCTCGCTGGATGCTTCTGAGGTCGAACGGACGAAGAGGCGCAAGGAACAAGTCCGGACAGCGGCCGTCATCCACCGTCTCAGGACCCACTTTGCCATAATCCCGGTGCGCAGGCACAACATGCGGTGGGACGCTGACCCCGCCTGCCAGGCTTTGCAGCGAGTAAGCCGACACCGGCCACCATCTCCTTGAATGAGCTGAACACGATGGCGCTCGAGCGGCGCTGAAGGCGGCCAACGCGGAACTGGAGTTCACCTGCGTAACTAAGGAAGAAACTGCACGGATCAAAACCGATCAAGGGGCGAGCTCTCAAAGCCATGCTCATCTTTCTGGAGGAAGCAGGTCCGTTCCAGATATCCACAGCGGTAAGAAGCAAACCGCCCACGAGTACAAAGAAAATGGCTATAGCGGCATCCTCGCTTCCTCACACCACCCTCTCCCGCCGGCCGCTGGCCAGGCACCAGGCAGCCCTGCACCCTCTCCCCAACGCCGGGCGGGGAGAGGCGCTGTTTGGCTTGTTTTTAGATGCGGAGCATCTCTTGCTCGGGTCTATGCAAGCTGCGCGCGTTCCCCATCACGTGGCCGGGGCGGGGTCTGAGCGTGTTTCCCCGGAGGAGGGAAAGGAGGAAAGTTTTCGGCGCGCAGGTCGCAGCGCCAGGCCAGGCCTTTCTAGTGGGGTGAGCTTTCCCCGCAACTCCGCGGCCGTCGTCCGCTAGCATTTCCCGACCGCTCGCGTCCGTTGCAGCCTAGATCTCGCCGGCCAGCCCGGTCTCGACGAGGAAACCTGCAAGCGCTGGTAGGGCATTTTGCGCCGCCTTACCGTGCGGTCTGATTAGACTTTCAAAGTTACTCGTGCTACATCATTCACCGCTGTTGACTCCTCTCGCCTCAAAACGCCGCTCGGCCAACACTACTCGGCCGGCGCCTCGTCAATTCTCCACATGGGGCGGTCGCCCTCAGTGGCCTCCTTGGCGACCGAACAGCCGGGCAGTGACAGACAGGTCCAGGAGCCCACTCGTATTTGATAGAAGAGCAGTAATAAGAATAGGACCGTACACACATACGATCGGCATTCTCCAAATACTGTAAACGACTAAATTTTTGGCGAGGACCTAATTTTCGCGAATTTTGCGAATCGCTTACATTTCGCGAACAATACGTCCCGCGAACAATTCGGGCAATATGTGAACGCTACGGAAGCCACACTCAATTCGCGAAAATTAGAACCCGCGAATAATTTCAAATTCTCAGCTTCGGCCCGATTCGCGAAAACTTGAGCCCGCGAAATTAAGTCGTTTACAGTAACTTATTTTTTTCCCGTCGCGTACAATAAGCAGCTATGTTCTAATTCTCCGAAATGTGTTTTTTCCACCTAAGCCGTTGCCCACAGACATCTCAAGAAGCCTGAAGGTTTTCCCGACCCCATTAGAAAAGTTCTTGACGGGCTTTCAGACATTTCAAGGCATTGTAAAGGGCACTTCAGACATTTCAGGAGAGCCTCTGACGGGGCTAGCGAACCCACCAGGAAATATTGGTGCCCCCTTCAAACATCTCAGAAATTCCTGAAGTCCCCTTCACACCCTTTACAAAAATCCTGAAGTCCCATCAGAGCGATTTTCCATAGGGTGGTCAGCAGAACAACAGCTAAATATTTAATTTGGCATTGTTTTGTACGACAGCAACATTCTGGCTATTTGTGAATCAAAGTCACTTGTAGTTAGGTGGGCTATATCTCGAGATTTTACGGTAGAGCCTTTTAGAAACGCTTCTGTGTCTCTCCCTATTGCAGTAATAACAGGTCGTGCCCCACAACCTTATGGTCACCACAATTGTTAATATATGCGTGGTGCTTCCATTGGCACTGAATACAGAGCATGTCCTTTTTGGCTTAGGTCACCAAACAATCAAGTCACGGGCCATGTTCAAACTTAAAATTCAATCAGGCCAGAAACAAATCAACCTTATTCTATGGCCACACACTTCCTAGTTTGAACCGAAAAAACAAATTCGCCGGTTTTTCAGTTAGTTGGTCACAGATTGTTGCAATATCTTTGTTCTACTCAGGTTCGAGCTAGATGACAGTGTTTGAAACTATGCTGGTGGTTGCGGTTTTGCGAATCTTCCAAGAAGGGAAAACCAACTGCCTTTTTTGCTACAGAAAAAATGTGCTTGAGAACAATTCAACCTTTGCCATCATACAGAGATGGGTAGCAGGATACAAAGAAAGTAAAAAGTTTCAGGTAATTAAACTTAACTAACTCCAATTTTCGCCATGTTTAGACTCGAGATTTTTAGTGAGTTGATCAGTGCAAATTTGTTTAAAATAAACTTGTACTTGAGACTGTCTGAAATCATATCTTGCAGCTGTGACTACGCATGAAGAACTTTTGGTTAGAATAAATATTGCAATAGTGCAGAAGCTCCTTGTGAGGACAAGTTCGGTTGTTAGGCAGTCAACGGTGTCCTACCTAACAGTACCTAAATATACCAGAACGCAGGGCCCATGCACTCAAACTGATGGCATCACACTATTACTGCAGTGCAAGCATGAATGCATTCAACACCATACCAGGGTTTAGCTGAAACCGCTGTTCAATTACTATATCAGTATGTGGTCAGCTGCAAACTTGGGCCCAATCGCTACGTCCGCACTATATCAGAGTGCTGTGAAAAGGCAGTTAAGTAAAATCAAATTTACATTTGGGGGTTTTGCGTACCAAACCAACGACGGGCATCTCGCAGGCCCCAGCGCAGCACTGAGGATTAATTTTGACCACCTGGAGATATTTATACCAGGCCCAAGAGCTCGGTTACACGGTGCCGTCTCCGCGATGAAGAGGCAGTGGGCAAACCTCGTCTGGCCAATGCGGTGTTGAATTTACTCTGAGAGGTTATGCAAGTCCATAGAGGATTGCGAAGCGCAGCCCCTGGACAGAAAATAAGACATGTTTGAACTCAATGAAAACTATGGCAAACTTGGTGACAACAGCATTCAATGAACGAGGCGGTACATGAACAACAGAAAGATAAAATAGACATTACATACGAATAAAAAGCGCAGAAAATACAAGGACGAGGAAGTAAACAGACAAGAGCGCACTCGCAACTGGTTTTTATTTGTGAGAATAATCATATATATAGCTTCGAACTAACACAAACTCTCTCATAGGTTCTGTTTAGCCCCCGTAACAAAAAGGAATACTCATTCCCCGATAAGGAAATGGACGTGTCACTTATGCATTTTTCGCCCTTTGCCTGGATATCGAAGGCCTCATGCAGTTCTCAAGAAACCCTATCCGGGTATCTAGCCAGAAAGCTGGTCTCGCCAAATGACGGGGCACATGGGCAATGACTGCAGTGAGTGGAAGGATTTTCCGATGGAGTGGCTTTCGTCGCCGCGGCGTGTTCCCGTGCACGATCATTGAAACACCTTCCCGTTTGGTCAATGTAAGACGAGCCGCATGACGTAGGAATTTTGCAGACAACACCCGTAGTACACTCCGTGTATTTTGTGTGGTGCCTGGTATCACAGGGGTCTTTCGACGCAATGGAATTGTTGATCCTACGGCACAGCTGCCCCAGCTTATTGGGTGCAGTGAACACCACAGGCACATCGTAGCGTCTGGCAACTTTCTTAAGATTATGCGTGACTGTGTGCATATACAAGATTAACACCGGCCTCGTCGTATTCCCCTCTGTAATCCTTTATTCTTCTTTACCAGGCCCTCTGCCACCTCGATCAGAGTGCCCTGAGGGAAACCCGCTCTCCTAAGCCTTGGAACCTGTTTATCAAAACTTTCTTGTGCACTATGCCTTCAGGAATTTTTTAATGGCCGCCTCTAGACACATAGACGCAATACTTCTTTTCACGACTTTCGAATGGGCAGAGCTATACGGGAGATTGGCCTTTTTTATCTTGGCTGGTAGGTTCAGCAAATGTGGTCCTTATGGAGACTTAACCGAAGATCCAGGAACTGCAACTGTCCCTCTTTTGGCTCGTCATGCGTAAAGTTTAAGCCGCTTCCATAGGTCCTGAACACCTCCAACACTTCCTTCACTTCACACTCTAGTGCGTCAGCCTGATTACTCAGAATAAGGAAGTCATCCACAAATCTGAATATTTTGAACCTGCTAGAGACCCGTAGCTTCTCCAAGATGGCTCTCCCGCAAACACTGAGGAAAATGTTGCACAACACAGGTGCACACAAGAGCCAATGCAGATGCCCCCTAGTGGAAAAATCTTGATACTAGAATCATAAAGGATCACACCCCATACTAGCATATAGGATTATGGAACATCCCATACTGGTGAAACCACGATATCAGCATACTGGTCCGATATCGGAATGATACTAGCAAGGGCACCATATGAGCATACATGTTTCATACTAGAACTATACTGGTGAAGGTGCCATACCACCAAACAGGATTATGGAAAGCTTCATACTGGCCAGCTGGTCTTGTCAGCGGACCAGTATGAAACGTTTCCAAGTTCCACCCCCCTTTTGGCTAGCTCTGTCCGAGGTCCTCCTTTTGCAGTCACAGATGACTTCAGTTGCATCTTGCAGAGTCCTACCTTGAGAGGACGTTCTTGCTGCTGAGTCTCCCAACGTATGATGTATACAAAAAGTTTTCCCTGTTGTTAAATGGTCATATTTCGCTTTGCTTTATTTTTATTTTCAGAAGGTAAAAGGACTAGGATCATAAATATACACTAAGAAACCTTGTCAGTTAAAATATATTCATATATATACCCAGGTAGCACCGAGTTCAGGGCCGAAACTTGGCTTTTGTCTGGGAGTTTAGGGCATTGAAAAGCCCGAAGAAGCCAAAGTAGAGCCAAACCTGACCTCCTTTGGCAACAGTCTGGGTATTTTGGCCCTAATTTGCCAAACAAGTGCCAAACTTAGGCTTCATTGCCTGGTAGTTCGGCTATCATCTGGCATCTTTGGGCCTAAATCGCCTAACAAATGCCAGAGTTAGGCTTACTGCCCCGTAGTTCGGCAGATATTTGGTATTTTTGGGCCCAAATCGCCAAACTAATGCCAAAGTTAGGCTTCACTTTTTGATAGTTCGGCTGTCAACTGGCACCTTCGGGCCAAAATCGCCACATTTTTGCCAGAGTTAGGCTTACTACCTTGTAGTTCGGTTGACATCTGACATCTTTGGGCCCAAGTCGCCAATCAAGAGCCAAAGTTAGGCTTCGCTTCCCGATAGTTCGGCTTTCGTCTGGCAGCTACGGGCCAAAGTCGCCAAACAAGTGCCAAAGTTAGGCTTCGCTTCCCGATAGTTCGGCTGTTATCTGGCAGCTACGGGCCAAAGTCGCCAAACAAGTGCCAAAGTTAGGCTTTGCTTCCCAATAGTTCGGCTGTCATCTGGCAGCTACGGGCCAAAGTCGCCAAACAAGTGCCAAAGTTAGGCTTCGCTTCCCGATAGTTCGGCTGTCATCTGGCAGCTACGGGCCAAAGTAACCAAACAAGTGCCGGAACTAGGCTTACTGCCTTGGAGATCGGCTGATAAGGTGTTTTATGTACGCGGGTGGTCTTCATCTTAATTAAATAGAAATAAAGTTTTATTCGGGTGGCCACTTTATCTTATTTTGAGTGTCTCTTGATTTCTCTAGTCCAAAGGTTGGCTGAACGTTTTGACGAGGCTGAAGCAGGCTTTGGAAACGGAAATTGTGCCGGATGTTGTACTCGCGCGTTGGTACAAACGCCAATATCGGGACGTGCCGTGAGACTGGTTCGACATTAAGGCGCATTCACACCGGCGATGCCATCTAGTCGCGCGATAACTTTCATCGCAAAAGCGACCATCACGGGCAAAATCGACGCGATTTGAGCAGTCGCTTGCTGACCCGCCTTTTTGTGATGCGATCTAGTCGTGGAGAGGCTGAGCCAATGAACGGCGTTCGGAGCGAGCGTTTTCGAGAAGCGACCCGCCAACGAAGGCGTTGGACTCGCTCATCGCGCACGCCAGAGTGACCATCTCATTATTTTTATTTATTTATTTTTTTGCGATGCGATTTAGTCACGTCGCGCGACTGCTTACATCCCCGGTGTGAATGCGCCTTTAAAGAAAGTGCTGCCATCGAGCCAGCGCTGTGCGAGATCGATGTGCGCACGTCTCCCCAACAGATATCATTATTAGGCGGCGCATTGCAAAAGCGAGCGTGGCTTTGTGCGCGTCTTGCATCGTGATTGAGCACTGTCAAATGCTAGCGATAACAAAAAGCGGAAACGACCGGGGCTCCGTGGCGCCACTCCCGCATCACACTTGGGGAATTAAAATGAAATCCCGGAACTTGTACTATTTTAGCGTGTTGGTACTTTTTAAACATTTAGAAAGTGGAGACACATAAGGGACAATACATACAGGACAATCTTTCAACTTCAACAACATTTATTTTCGGCTTCAAGCTCAAAGCCCGCCCGCTCCGTGGTACTACGGGAAAGGGAAATCTTGGGGGAAGGAGAAGAAGCGGGGGAAGTGTACGCGATCCCCCCGTCCTGCGTGGCCAGGTACATCGGGCAAACGGGGCGATGCCTCAACGACCGACGCCGAGAACATCAAATGGACGCCGAAAGAGCTGCTTCGGATTCTCAGCACCCGAACGTCATTCACGGGAGAAAATGTCCCGGCTGCGCTCCTGATTTCGCCGACACGACGGCTATGGGAGGCCACTGCGAGCGAGTCGGGAGAAAAATAATTGAGGCCCGTCGGGTGGCGACAAGCCCGCAAAACATAAGCACCCCTTCCATTTCGTTCTCAAGAAAGGAGATTATCTTTCTGAGGCCCACAATGGAAGCTGAACGCTGACAGACTGGGAAGGCGACAAGGTCACCGGCAGAAGCGGTTTTTCCTTTCATTTCATTCCAGAGAAGGGCTGGGATTGCCCCGTCCGTTATTTCCCTACTGTTGAAGTGGTCGGGATACATTCTCTCCCCTGTAGCTTTGGCTGTACAGCAAGGTTTTTTTTTTTGCTTTTTTTATTAAATTTGTGTTTTTTTTTTGTTTTTTTTTGTTTTTTACTCTAAAGCGTTGAAAATGCAGAGAGAGCTTGGCTGCGTTGTTGATGCCCCTTCGGCCTCGCCTTTTGCAAATCCTCCCCACCTGCCTTTGTGTCTTTGTGTGGCTGTCAGCGAACGCGACAGCCGCTTTAAGCAAATCAAAAGCGCGTGACCTCTCTGTGTAGGACACGTAGGCCAAAAAAGTTTGGACGAAAATTTTTCAGGTGACTCTCTCTGTCACGCTGATGGGATCTCTGGGGCTGTTGTTTTCGCCGTTTGCCTAGTTATAGAAATAGGCGGGCCACGTAGGTCCGGTTTTCGAAATGCGCTCTTCAGTGTTCTGTTGCTTTCGTGCGTTGCAGACGCGGCCGTGTTTTTTCTTCGTAAACGGCCGGAATACGTCCATGCCAATTTTTCGGTAACAGCCATTTGTTTCACCGCAGTTCGTGAAATTCTTGTGATGCGTTTGTTGGACACGCTTCGACGAAAACTGCTCTTCGCCGACGACGAGACGTCAGTTGAATGTGCGCAACCTTCTTTCTCGTGTGTGTTTGTGGGGTGCCTGAGTTGGATTATGCATCTGTCAAGGATTACGTCATATCGCTCTTTTATTAGTAAGTACATTGCAAGCATGCTCCTGATAGTAGTCCTGCTTTCCTCTCAATCTCCGCGGTTTTTTTGTGTGATGCGTTTTGCTTGGCATGAGGACAGTATTAATTCTATTTTATAATTTGCTTTTCGTTTTACAGAACAGTGTGTGACCTTTGTAAATATGTCGAGTATACACTGTGTGTAATGATAGTTGTTTATTAAACTTCTGGGAGTGGTCGAAAAAATTTTGTTTGTCCGTATATGTGATTGGATATGGAGCAAGTGATATGCAACGTACATATACTTGCACGACGTTCGGCCAATACGGAGCAGACGCATCGTAGAGTATTTGCACAATATTGCGCAAACGCTAGGCCGGGGCAAAACGGCTGTACGGCAATACCTGCCGGGTATCAAACGGTGGTGCAAAACTGGACATTTGAGCGATATTGGAGCTTACTTTCGGCCGGTGCTAGCACGATACTGCAAAGTATTCCCGTGCTGCTTGGGAACGGAGGTGGTGACATCTGACCATCGTGTTTCAGACGCTTGTTTAATTTAATTCTCTTCTGGGGCGCGTGAAAAGCACTTTTGTGACACCAGAGATATTCCAAACTTGGGCAGGCCTCGCGGCTTTCTTTTTAGGCGTTGCTTTGGCAGTTAAGGTTTCAGTCTGGCACTTACCTTGGCAGAACTGTGGCGGACCAGAGAAATGCCAAACTTGGCATGTCCGAAATACCCAAATTAGGCGTTGCTTTGGCAGTTATGGCCCAAGTCTGGCACTTACTTTGGCACAACTATGGCGGACCAAAGAAAAGCCAAACTCGGCGTCGCCGAAATATCCGAATTAGGCGTTTCTTTGGCAGTTAGGGTTAGAGTCTGGCACTTACTTTGGCAGAACTGGGGCGGAGCAGAGAAAGGCCAAATTTGGCATGTCCGAAACACCCAAATCAGGCGTTGCTTTGGCAGTTATGGCTCAAGTATGTCACCAACTTTGGCGCTCCTCTGGCGGACCAGAGAAACGCCAAACCTTGGCATGCCCCGCATTCACAGATTAGGATTTACTATGGCAGTTATGGCTCAAGTATGGCACCACCTTTGTCACTCCTCTGGCGTACCAGAGAAGAGCCAAACTTTGGCATGCCCTAGGATCGCCCAACTAAGGCTATAGTTAGGCACCGTACTTTGGCACTGATGAATGCCATGGTGCAAAAACCTAACTGCGCCAAAGTTGGGCCCTTATCTTTGCCAGACCTTTTCCCAAGTTGGGCATTCCTCTGGCGTGCTACCTGGGTATACATATAAAGAAGGCTTCCTGCCTTAAAAAAGCACAAATTACAAATCGACTAGCACATCTTTTTGCTAAGCAAAATAATGTGTATTTAAAAGCTTTAGAGATTATTGAAAGACATATATTAAAATATATTAAAAAGGCTTATGGGTAAATGACAGGGCGTCTTGCCAGATATGAGAAGCATCCTACTCACCATCATATTAGTAGCACTTCCTCCATGAAAGAAGTTAATGAAAAGCAACTCTAAAATGACGCTGAAATCTTGCACTCAAGAGAACCGTGGCGAATATGTTCTAACGTATGTGCTTGCTTTCTGATGTTACAATGCTAATGAAATACGTGTTCTATGAAGCTATGGAGACACATCTATGTTTGAATCAGCCTATTTAAGCATTTACCAAATTAAACCATAGATCGTTTTGTCCTTTTACACTGATAGTAAGTATGAGGGATGGTAGTGCATAGGGTGTCTTTTTGAGGAGAGTTCACTTAGCATCAATGCGCCGCTTAAGGTCTCTTCCTATTCTCTTCTATCAAAAGGCTTCTGACATGAGCGTTGAACTGGGAAAGTCTCATTGATGGAGACACAACTGGTGACGGGTGTGCCTTGATATATGCTGCAAGTGCAACTGGAATATAACAAAATCTTAATCAGTGATTTGACCAGTACACATGGCATCTTGCACAACAAAAAATAACAGAAATAAGAAGTGACTTAAAGGGACTGTGCAACAATTTTAACATTGAAAAGATTGGCATCTTGTCATGCTTATATTTTTGTATCTTGTCAGCTCTTATATTGTTTATCCTGTCAGCAAAGATATAAAAAGCATCGCCTACCTCTGAAATACCGCAAATGAGCTGTGCGATCACACAGCAAAAACGCGGAACATTTCCAAATCTGAAGCCGCTATGGCAACCATTGGTGAAGTAACGGGTTACACTGTATAATTGTCCAAGTTATGCAATTATCTGCTGAATATCATGTTTCCTTTCACAAATTATATTGTTTCAATACAATTTACTCCGTAAAAAGCTTTATATCATCATTATATGTAGATATTTTAGCTATGTCGTCTACCCAACGTCGACAAAACCATCCTCTCGGCTCGGTTCTCGTTTGGATGAGAAAAGAGAAGCGGCTGTCTGCTCTCCTCCGCCTAGTTTTAGGACGTGAGTTTGACCATGTGCATGAACATCAGCGATGGTCACTGGGTGCAGTGTGCCACTTTGTCCGAACAGAAACCTAAAAAGTCCCCCGATTCGCGGCATAAACCTCCGGTATGAGAGCTTACTGTGCTTACAGGGAGTCACTCAACAGAGCAGTGTTGCGCATCGCAAAGCCCAATCTGCTCGAACGGGGCTTATCATGGGTCTGGCGATGTGCGCCACCCAACCCATGATCAAACTTTATTCCACTGACTCTAGTACGAGTCGCAATGTTAATCATCAGCTTCAGAGGAAGAGGAAGTGCCCAGCTCTTCCAAGTGCCATACTTGTTTGTAAAGGCCTAAATTTCTAGAAGCACGGTGCCTTGGCAGTGCATGCGGCTCCGTTGAGTGCCCGTAAGCCCTGACCCCAAGAGAAACTCCACTGTCTGCACTGGTGCTTCAAAGGCGTGCCTGTGTAGGGCCACAGTGCAATCGACACGTCAAATGTGAGAACCTCGTGCTATACTTCCCTGAGGTTCTGCATCCATGTTGCAATTGCTTAACGCAGAGCAGTGATGAGGGATCACCGATAGCACTAGAGACCACTCTACCATACAATCCGCCACTACCAGAAGTTTCTGCATCCCCCCAATTAGGTCACTGTGCACGTGACTCGGAAGGCTGTGTAAGAGTTGAGAGGAAGCTCAAACTTTATTATTATTCTTTTATTTAACAAAAACTATGGAACATACGAAGAAACGGTTTCATGTTTTCTACTTCAGAAGTGACAATGACTAACTTCAAAGAATCCCTTTCAAGCACTATTCATTAGCGTGCCTTGGGCCAAAGAATAAGCCCCAGTAGATTAAAATGTTTTTGCTGAATCTCTCAATTATGAATTTTTTTTACTAAAGCTTATGATTACAAATTTGTAATGTTAAGCAAGAAAGATTTAGAAAAGAGCCAATAGTTAATGGCCAGTTGTATTGCTGTAATTAATAGATCTTTTATGACCTTGCTTTCAGTAAAGCTAATTCTTATTATATCAATAGCATAAAAATTTAACTTTTTGGCTACATTCAGCTGTTGGTCTTTCTAACAAGTTAAACGCTTGAAAACCTACTCCGTGTGAGATTTCACGCTGGCACTTGCTCTTAGCACAAGTATCAGAGATTTAAAGTTCTGCATGATGCATGACAACACTACTAACGATGCAAGCATGTGAAGAGCTGTCATCATAAAAAAAAAAGATTGGAATTACTCGACCATCCTGCTAAGACAGTAAATGGTGGTGTATTTCAGCTGGTTCCACCTAAGATGTTTAACCAACTAGCTCAGTTCAATCCTGCCATAGGATCGCAGAAAACTATCAGCAGTAATTATTAAAAAGAAAGGTTGCTGCCTTAATACTTTTACAAAATGAGGCACCATAGTGTGCTGGAACACTGTTTCTTCAATCGTTTAATGCAAAACAAAAATCATGGCCTAATTAGTTTTACATTGGGTGGTTCTACAACCCCCTAAAGCACTAAAGAGACCTTTTACTTCATATTTTCATGGCAGTAATTTGACCTATGTGCTCCAGAGCTTCAAGAAATACAAAAGCGATAGCTGTGTATGGCCCTTTTCAACATCAATCATATGTTTAAAAAAAAAATCAGAGACACTTAAGACTGCTTGCTTAGGTGTGTTGAATGCGAGAGCATTACATGTTTACTAGACGGAATTAGTTTATCTATGTCTAGCGGCAAATCTTTGTAAAGTTTTCAGTCAGCCAGATACTGGCAACGACACGTGTGCGATGACGCACACACTAGGCACACCTTTAGTCCGCGAAAACCGTTGTGCGGTCGTGTCGCCCGGGAAGTGTGCTTGCTTTCCATACCAGAGGCCCGGGTTCACTTCCCACCACATCCAATATGTATCAAATTTCTTTTCGAAGCAATTAATTTACTTTGTTTACAGGATCTTTCCTAAGAAATGTCACATTGTTTCGAGCATTCGCGACGTGTCTTTGCACTCTAAAGCCTGGTTCACATGCAGCGATTTTTGCCCTAGCGCGGCGCGATTTCTGCCGTCGCGGCGCTCTGGCCAGCACCAGCGATTGAGCGGCACGAGCGCCGCGACGGCAAAAATCGCGCCGCTTTAGGGCCAAAATCGCTGCATGTGAACCAGGCTTTAGAACCGTCAGCGAATTTTGATAGCATCGCTCCGTCCCGACAACTACAACGCAATTTCGCAAAATGTGGCATATAATTCTTTCGCATTAAAAAAAATTTCCATTTTATTTCAGCTCCAAAGAGAAGCAAGGGAGGGTTAGTGGAGCGTTATAAAACATCTGTGATTCAAGCCAAGGCCCTGTCAACCAAGTGCGGGGAGCATCTCTGAGGGGTTGCATAAATAAATGCGTATGAAGATATGTTCCCTGTTGTTGGTTGACAGGCCCCAAAGTAGTCCAGAAAAAAACTGCTTATAAGAACTGCAAAGATACCATAAAATTTAACAACTTGTGCATGACCAATAACGCGTGAGGATTTCTTGTCTGAAGAAATGTACTGAAACTGTATAAAATGCTCACTTACGGCGGACATACTTTACTTTCCGTGGTGCGAGGGCGCGCTTCCCTACTGCTCCGCCCTTTAAGAACCGGCGACTGGGAGCTCCTGTCAGGCTCATATTCTTCAGCTGCTCTCCCCATATTGTCCTACTGATGTCGCGAACGAACATGGAATCAGTGGTCGCACTCATCAACGTTTCCATGTCCTCTGGCTCCACAGTTCCTGCGCGTAGAAACAAAATGCTGAAGATATAAAGGAGGCAGATTATAATGGCTATTATATAATAGCCGTTATAATCTATATAAGGTTTCATTTTATTCAATAATCCTGTTATAGGCAAAGTGCAAACAGCCAAAGCAGCCTTCCACCCGAGAGACAATTAATAATCAACCAAGAAAGACCTCCATCTACAGATACCACGTCAACAGCGCTACAAAGATCTGCTGCACACATCTTATGTTCCGCCTAAAGCATGCCCCTCACTTCATTTGGCTATGTTCCACGTGTACAGTGCATCACAATATGAAAGACCCACTCATTGAGCTATCTCGGCTCTAACGTGCTTACCAGTTTTAATTTCGGTATAGTCGAGGTATACATTTTTGTAATTACATCAGCTTTCCATTTGGCGCAAAGGCCACTTCAAAGCAGAATAGTCTACAGTTTGGAGAAGATTAGGAGCAGAAAATGTTTGAGCAGTTTATCAACAATTTAAATCATAAAAACTGATTTAAATCACATAAATCTGATTTTTCCTCTTTAATCGTTATTTTTTCCATCCTGGTTCCAATAAGTCATCAGCGCCGATACGCACAGAGATAAAATATTAAAAAAAAAAACGGAAAATGCAAACGCGAGTTTCATGCACATAGATGAGGTACCTGGTGCCTACCAACAAAGTTGGTAGGCACCAGGTACCACAAGCTTATACGAACTGGTGCCAAAGCGAAACCTTTTAAAGCGGTGATTGGAGAGCATCAACAGGGAAGCACTGTTTACTACAACCAGACATTGATCGGACGCTCGTAGAAAGCACGTGCAGGTAGAAAAAAACTCCACACAAAAGTGAGTCACAAGGTAAATAGTGAATTGGTAGAAAACCTATGAGCAGCCCATGCACTCTAAATACGGGTGTGTGACTGATTCATTCGACTGTCCACGCACTGGAAGGGCATGTTTGATAACCGAAAGTACTCACGGCGATGGCGCCGTCCATTTTGACTACAAGATTACGAGCACGAATGAATAATAACACGATGGAGGCGCTCAACAGCACTTTCAAGAAAAGGTTTACTCTCAAAACGAAAAAAAAAAATACTTAGGTTTGCTCATCTTGATAGCCTGGGCGTCGTACCTGCCGCGGCCAAACAGCGAGACCGCGTGACAGCGCGCCGGTCGCATGCGGTCACAAATGACAGCGGAAGTAGTAGTAAAATCGGGAAAAGACCACGTCGGATTCGAAGATTTCAGCTGTAGTACCCTTGTATACCTATGAAGGCCCGTTCACGCTTCTGCGACCTCTTAGAACTGGGTGCCTTGAAACCTCTTACGAGAGGACACACTGGCGCAACCTATTGGGTAGCAGTGTAAACTTGGCGGTCTGGCATACTTTCTATTTCTCTTGCGCATTATTCTTTCTTTCTTGGCTCGAAAAACGTTTGTCAAAGAAGTGACTCACAGCAATTGGGCTAGCAACCACCTGTTAGGGTTTCATTCCTCTCTAGAGATGTACAGTCCATGAGTCCAGTACACACCATGAGCTGCAACAACGCGAACGGAGCAGTCGAAATGCCGCATGAGGCGCGGCCACTGATGTCGATTGTAGTAGGCTGGATCGCGGCTTTTGCTGCTCGGGCCGAGTGGTGCCGCGGGCTTGACACTACCCTAAGCGCGAAACGGCATGAGAAACCGCCAAGGAGCCAGCTCTCCTGACTTCTAGGTTAGTTTCTGGCTTGCATATCGCGGTACCTTCAATAATGGTCGCAACGCATCCTAAGTAATTCACAATTGGGCATCGTACGCAAGCTGCACTAAGCCTACTTTTCTGTCATTACCATAGAAATGCGCAGGCTTTTTGGTGCCAATCAATGGCTGCCGGTGGTGCTCCCGGCGGGGATCAGATCCGAGAGCCAGCCTACTACAATAGACATCGGTGGGGGTGGCGCACGTTTCACTGCACTGGGAGTGAGACCACGTCGTTCGGTCCATTCTGTTGCCCAAGGGACGGGGAAGTAGACAGTACGCGGAAAGGAGGAAGAGCGACAGTTTGACTCTACGATTATCCAGCCTGAGATGACAGAATGCTTTTGTTTCCTACGGTATCTGTGCTTTTGAGTTCGTATTTTAATAGAAATACCTTCAGCCGAAATAATCAACATGCTCCCCAAATCTTGATTTCCATGTTTCCGTGCATGTGCTCATGGTAGCAGACATATGTTCTCGTTGATAATAATTTTTCAGAAAATTTTTACTTTTGGTCTTCACGTCCTTTCTTCTCATTGTGCAGCTAGGAATGGTGCTCTGTTCTGCTAAAATTCGGACAAAGATAAACGCTCAAGTTTATACTCTTCATAAAAAAAAAACTTCCATCTCCCTTCCCCTGGTGCTGAAAATAGATAGACCCGATAGCCTCTTCCACAGCGCGAGAAAGCGAGTGCAACGCCACATGCGGCAGTTCGTCGCTGTTATCGCAGGTCAAATTGCCTCTGACTGTACCGTGTAAACTGGAATATAGGTCAAACTTATTTTTAAAAATGAACTTAAAAAAGTCGACCCTCGTCTTATATACCGGACGTTAGCGAAAAAACAAAAGAAATCTTGCAAAATTGAATGGCTGAAGCCGCCTACACCGTGATCTTGTTCTTCTTTGGGTATGTCCGTTTGTCACGACCCACTGTCACTTGTCACATTTACCACTGCCACTCCCAAAGCGATAATGACTAGAAGTAGAAGAAGACGGTTACGTGCGGAGATCCAGACATTATGCGGTGAAGTAGCGGAAAAAAGTGCACGCTACTGGCGAGGCCCGAGACAGGAATCGGCGGAATGCAGGAACGCAAAGAAAACTTTATTTCGTGGAGAAGCACTGCAGTGTACCCCGAATTGCAAACAAAGGTGACAGAATTTATTCAAGAGTTGCGCACCAGGTCACTACCTGTGACATCAAAGTGCAATGGTACGAAAGCTGTTGAGGTTGTTCATGCCTCCGGGCCCTCAAGGGCCCAATTTAAAGGTACACTAATGAGGTTTCTTGAATCCTCTGTTCTTAGCAATAACTCAATTTACGAGCTCTAAGCATCCTAAAAATCCAAAACGTATGCTTCTGCGATGCTTATTTCCTTACTAAAATTGTGATTTAAGATTGGGACACACCCCTTTTGGGGCGGAAACTTCCACTTAAGAGCAGCGCATACAATCAAACTGAGGTGACGGCGCTGTGACGTCTGGTGCTCGTCAGCCAGTCGCAAGCTGCCTTTCCGAGAGCAGACGTCGCGGCTATGACGTGACTATGACTCGGTGTTGTATGCTTTCGTAAAGGCAGCTTGCAACTGGCTGACGAGCACCACACGTCATACCGCCGTCACCTCGGCTTGATTATGCGCCGCTCTTCTTGAGTGGAAGTTTCCGCTCCAAAAGGGGTATGTCCCAATCTTAAATCACAATTTTAATAGGGAAATAAGCGTCGCAGGAGCGTTATTTTTTTAGTTTTAGGATGCCTAGAGCCTGTAAATTGAGTTATCACCATGAACAGACAATCCCCAAAACCTTTTTAATATACCTCTAAGGGGACTTTCATATACCTTTAAGGGGACGGCATCGTGGACATGACGTTTTATGGAACAAAAAGGCTTCTCTCTTCGGCGCCATACTTCAGTCTGCCAAAACTGCTCAAAGATTACGAGCAGAAGCTCAATGACTTCCAACAGTACGTGATTAAACTTTGCCAGAAGTACCACTACATGTTAGGAGAGATTAGAAATGCTGGCGAGACAACAGTGTGTTTTGATATTCCGTCCAACTGCATCATTTCTCAAAAAGGAGCCAAGCAAATGAAGCTTCTCACAATGGGCGTTGAACACTCTCGCTTCAATGTGATGCTCGTCTGTACCGCTGATGGTTGGAAGCTCCCACCTCTTACCATTACCAACCTTCTACCATTACCAAGTGGAAAGCTTTGCCCAAGGAAGACTTTCCTCACGATGTCAATATCTGGGCTAACGAAAAAAAGATTCATGAATGAAGCGCTGATGTTGGAATGGATCTGACTTTTTTGGGATTGGTGACCTGGGCCCGTTTGCTCGAAGCGCTAACCGCGGCTAAAGTTAGCTGCAGTACCTAGGAGAGGGATTTTGAAATCACGTGACTGGCTCGGTAGGGACAACGCCTCGGGATGCGGGGAAACATGGCGGTGCCCCGGTGAGTGAGCGCCGCTCGCTTTGGAACTAATATGTCTTGTAGCTGCAATATCGGGCGCGTTAGTCAGCAATGAATGGTGCAGGAGGTTTTCGCTTTGCCTTACCTCACTTAAATCGCAAAGCATGAGCAATGACCTTGCCGCATTTTTAGATAATCTTTTGATTCGGGCCATTCCTAAGCCTAAATGAACGCGATAACTGTCGGCATGGCAACGTCTTTGAAGAGTTAATTGCCTTGACTCAATCGGCCGGGTATTGATAGCACACAAAAACAGACAGCGTCCCAATATATCTTTTTCTAAATTTCCCAAGCACCGAGGGGCATGCTACGAGTGTAGCCAGCCGAATGCAGCTCCGGAGTTCATGGTTGGGCCGATAGTTGGCGCCGCGTCGCTGGCTTCTCTCTCGTACGTCCATCCAAACAGCAGATTCGTCGGTCTCACGCCAGACTGTTTTGCCGCTGTGCTTTTGAGCGCTGGCGTCGTCCTGGGCTCTCGACCAATCACCAGCTTTCAGTGTGAGGGGCAAACGACCGTTTTCTCAAATAGTTTTCTTTTCTTTTTGTTTGCGCTCGACACTCCAAGCTTTCAAACCGTTCCGCGCGTGTGAAATCGAAAGTGTAGAATTAACGGAGTACGGATCGCTGCGCATCTGCGCAGAGAAAATGATTAGAGGGATTAGAGACGTATCTAGTTTGACAGAGATTCTGCCGAGTCTGTTGCGTGCCTCATGACGGCGTATTACGGAGTCAACTGCGCGGCGAAGTGGTGTAACAGTTCTTAAAAACAAAAACTCAGAGTGCTCATTCTTCCGGTTCCAACAGACGACAGGTGAGCCTCTATATCAAACCTTTTTGTCAGCGTTCGAAACTGGAAGCATTGAAATATATGATCTTTCTCAATCTTTCTATTGCAGCATCGAAATGGATTGCGTATGCAAATCGCCAGGACTTCGGAAGCCTGCCGATGAGCAAGCTGCGCCAGCGTCGTTAGTGCAGCGAGCACGCCGGCGGTACCGTGTTTGCAAGCTGTTGTATTATTGGTTTGCGGAAAAACGAGTGCCCCACCGTTCTTGTTACGAATCCCTTGCTGCAAGGACTGGTACCTCCACGTACGTGAGTTGCTGTCAGAGGAATCTTCAGTTAATTTGACAGCTTCGTGTTTATATCTTAGGATAGCGTACCTAAAAGCACCCACAGTCAGATATATAGTCCCTCCAAAACAGTTTCTTTTTTCTTCTTTGCGTTGTCAATTAGCGAGTTTGTTTATGATTTATTAATCGATTATTCTTATGCAGCTCGTCTGCAACCCTGCCTTGAAATGCAAGCCTTTTGCGTTATTTCGGAGTTGATTTGTTTGTTTGGGTATCAGCATTTTCGTTTGTAGGTGTTGTTTGTAAAGCCATTCCGATAATTCGATGATAAGTGCTGTTCTGTTAGTTCGTACATTAAAGTATAATTTCGTTTTACATCTTTGACAACGTTTACTGCGTTTACTGCCTACTGCAGTTCTTGGTTCCCCTTGGAGGGCGGTGGACTGTCAACTGAGTTTGTAAATACGTACTTGAAATACCGCAACTCATTTAAATGGTGTTCAATAAAAAATACATTTGAATGAACGCACTGTTTCTGTTTTATTGCACTGAAGCGCATTTGTTGCGAAGTGTAGCGCGCGCGGCTCGTCTGCTCGATCGGTGCCGCGCTGGCCGCTCGCAGCGGCCAGCGCGACACCGATCAAGAAAGTAAGCAAAACAAACCAAAAAAAAAAAAAAAAGGAGCGGGAGAGAGAGGAGGAGGAGGCATGGGGGGGGGGGGGGGGGGGTGCACGCCAATGACATTGGTGGCGCCATCTGGCGGTCTTCCAATATTATATTATATTTTATTTTATTTACGGTACCAGAGGCACTTCTCCTAGGAGCGCCCGCCCTGTTTTAAAAAAGTTTTAGCCCATCTGACTGACTGACTGATTTACTTTTTTTCGTCTCACGCCCTACTTTCTGCCACTCGCGCCTTGTGGCGCTAGTTTCTCCTTACCACGGTGGAGGCTACAGCTGCACTCGGCTGGTGTAGCTACACGCGTTGCACGTGCTGGCGTCTGCAGTAGTAATTGTTCGGAAGCAAAAAGTCCAAAACAAATTTTGCCTTGCACGTGCGTTCGTTAAAGCCTTATTATGATTATTTACTTCAAATCTTTTATAAGAGGAAGGCCAGCGCGCGCAGACCGTAGAATTACACTTCCAGCGTTCTCCTCGATGCTTGGGTAATATAATAATAGGTCTATTTTCACTGGAGCCGAATTACAGGTTTTTCAATTTACGATGGTGTTATATATAATTCAAATTGCAGTGTGTATGTTAATACTGCCGGAAGTTAGTCTGCCTCAGTGGGCGTCTGGTGTCTCAGCTGTAGATGAGCAATTTAGCCAGTGCGGTACAACAACTAGCCTGGGGTCTTTAATGTGCACCATGCGTTAGTAATACACGACCGCACGCCGGTATGATGCTCATCCAGATCGAAACGGGCAGGGGGTGGGGCTCGAACCCAGGATTCCTGGGTTCTGCAGCGCGAGCTTTCGCTCCACGCGCGTTGAGCTGGGTGTGCGCTTTAGCCCACTCGGCCACCGATCCTCCATACAATTCTTACATGCTGGCCAACCATGCTGCCGGTGTACCACCCGCCTTGCACTGCTCACTTCTTCCTTTTCGTTTCTAGGACTGAACTTCGTCGTCTTCTTTCGAACTCGGAAGGAAATTTCAACGACACTTTTCTGAGCTATCAATACCCGTCCGAGTGAGTCAAGGCAATCCACTTTGTAAAGACGTTGCCATGCCGACAATTATCGCGTTCATTTAGGCTTAGAAAAGGACAGAATCAAAAGACTATCTAAAAAATGGGGCGAGGTCATTGCTCACGCTTTGAGATTTAAGTAAGGTAAGGCAAAGTAAAAGCCTCCTGCACTATTCGTTGCTGACTAACGCGCCCGATATTACAGCTACAACGACATATTAGTTCCAAAGTGAGCGGCGCTCACTCACCGGGGCACCGCCATGTTTCCCCGCATCCCTACCGAGCCAGTCACGTGATTTCAAAATCCCTCTCCTAGGTACTGCAGCTAACTTTAGTCACGGTTAGTGCTTTGAGCAAACGGGCACTGGTGCGTTTTGCGAGCAACCGAGCATGCTGCTCCTTGATTCGTTTCGAGGCCATCTCACCACCCCTTTGAAGCAAACATTGCACAACAGCAAGACAAGCTTGATCGTCAACCCTGGTGGCATGATATTAGAGCTACAACCGCTGGACGTCCCACCCAGCAAGCCATTTAAACATTGACACTATGAGCTCTACAATGAATGCATGACGGGCGATAATCGGAGGACACCCACTGGCCACTTGCGACAACCACAACTTGCAACGTCTGTAAGTGGGTGTCATAGACGTGAAAGTCACTCCCCGAGGAAATGGTGCCCAAGTCGTTCCGCAAGTGCAGCATCAGCAATGCGATCGACGGCTCAGAAGACGATGCATCGCTAAC
>JABSTQ010000688.1:0-30832 GCA_013358835.2 Ixodes persulcatus
GTGCAGTTTTTACTTATATACATATGCAATCCCTGATGGGATATTGCCGCGTGTGCAGCTGACCAAGCAGGCAGCACGCTCGTGGCCAAACAGTTATCGCGCTTGCCTTCCACGCAGAAAGCCAAGGTTCGATTCCTGGCCGCGGATACACATTTTTGTTGCCTCTGTAATGTGATGTTCTGGTAAATTCGAGAACCATCTTGCTGATTCGAGGTTAGAAAGTTCTATGCGCGAGCCTTCTCTGTCGATTGTTCCAGAAGCGCACGCGGTGTACAAAGGGGCTCCACGTGGCAAGCCGCAGTGAGTCCCACCCAGCGCTCGATCCTGCTGTTTCGCCGCCATCGACGCCCGCGATGCTAGCCGTTTTTTGTATTTTGTTTTGGGCACAAGTTCGCCCAATTAAACGTTTAGTTTCTTCAGTTATTCGCCGCTTCATCATTTGTCATTCGTGACAATATTAGCAGAGTGTGTTTACAGTGGTGGGAATAGGAAAGGCTGACAAAACACAAAAAATGCAAACAAGTTGTAGCCAAAAAACAATTAATTTAGGGGGGACGCAAACAATGACGATGATGGCTATAACACTACATCATCAGGTTATTCCAGTCACTTACTGTTCTCAGAAAAAATCGAAGGTACCTGGTCTTTATTCTAGAGCTGAAGTGCACACAATGTAAGGTGCTATTTTTTATTTTGACAAAAAATCGAGACAAATTGTGTAGCGCCTTTTGAACTGCACTGGGTGTTAATTTATGAGCTTTTCTGAATGCGGGAGTCACGCTGAATTCGGCTAAATTTAGAGCTTACATCCCACTATATTTAGAAGTCTGTAACTTTTGCATGTTACACTTGCACATTTGACTTGCACATTACAATGCCATGTTACACTTTGCTGCTATACTCGCACATTAGAATACCATGTTACACTTTTCTGTTATACTTGCACGTTACATCTTCATGTTACACTTCTGCATTACACTTCCACCATGTTGCACTTTCAGATTAAACTTTCACAATACACGTTCATGTTACACTTCTACATTACACCACCACGTTATACTTTCGTGTTACACTTCAGCATTAGACTTCTGCACTCTACAAGCTTTGCATTACACTTCATATTACACTTTCCGATCACACTTCCATGTTGTACCTTTGCATTACAGATCCACATTACACTTTCTTATTACACTTGTACATTATGCTTCTATCACATTATACTTTTAGATGTCACTTCCACATTCACTTCCATGTTAGACTTTCGTGCTACATTTTGGCATTAGACTTACATCTTTACATTACATGCCAATGTTATACTTTCAGATTACATTTCCATGCTACAGCTTCATGTTGCACTTCCAATTACACTTTCACATTACACTTTGGCATATTAGATTTCCACTTTACATTCTTGGGTTACACTTTGGCATTACACCTTTAGGTTACACTTCCATGCTAGACTTTTGTGTTACATTTTGGCACTAGACTTACACCTTTACATTAAACGTCAACGTTATACTTTCAGATTACATTTCCATGTCACAGCTTCATGTTGCACTTCCACATTACACTTTTGCAGTGCACTAAGGCATTAGGTTTTCACTTTATGTTTCGGGTTACACTTTGGAATTAATTACACTTTCACATTATACCTTTGTGTTACACTTCCATATTACATTTCTACACTATACATTCAACCACATTCGACTTCCACTTCACACCTCTGCATTACACCTCCATGTTGCACTTCCACATTGCACTTTCAAGTTACACCTCCGTGTTACACTTCCAGATTACACCTTCATGCTACACTTTTACACTTTCGCATTACACTTTCTCATTACACTTTCGCATTACACTTTCTCATTACATTTTCACATTACACTTTTCTGGGGGCATTTCTTCATGAAACCCTAGCCCCATAGAAAATACATGCCCCCCCAAACAAGTGGAATCATTAGTGCCCCAATAAATAAACCCAGCTCACCTCCTGTACATGCTCGGCGTGCTCTGCAAACTTGTCAGCATACTCCTCTAGCCTGGCGTGGTCACCAGCGAGGGAGGCGTTCTTCAGCCTGTTCAGCAGCTCCCCTTCGTCCATGGTCTTGAACAGCTCGTCCGCATGGTCCAGGGCTGTGTCTCGAAGCTGCACACCGCGAACAATGATTGTCAAACACGCAAGATTGATACGCAGGTCACGGTTATGCTGAAGTCATTTAATAAGCTACCATACTTTCCGGTGTACAAGTCGCGGATTTTTCCCCAAATTTCCGTCAGTGCGTCTATACAGCAATCCAATTTATACGCACTTTTATAAGTATGAACCCTAACTGCGCAGAATGTAGGTCTTATAACAAAGGAGGAAAGGCAGAACACCCGCCAATGGCCCACCCTTCTAGTGGTTTGCAGACAGGTCTGGGGATGCAGCAACTCCGCACGCCACCCTTCACAGTGCACCGTGACTACGTAAAGAAGCGCAATTTACATAAAGGTGCGACTTATACTATACCATCTTTTCTGTGAAAACGCCGTTTATAGGGGGTGCGACTTATAGACCAGAAAATACGGTATGCTTCAGAGCAACCACAGCTCAGCCATCTTTGCACATCGTTGTTGCCAGTTATCCAAAGCTTGATCTGAAATGGCAGGAGGTGCCTCCATCCCCAAGAAATGCTCCAACGATCCACGACGGAACAAAGCAACGTCTTTGCAGCTTCCCAGCACTGTATCTAAAACTCGGTAAGTCGCATTTCCGAACTGTAACAATAGCCACAAGACGCTTTTACCAACATAGCGCCCCCCAATTTCAAACCACACACAACCATTAGGCGTGGTAACGTGCGCCCACGCCCAGTCGGCGCACGTGACCACGTAATGCGCCCACGCCCAATGTGCCACCATATGCGTCGTAATGGCGGCCGGGGCCACGGCCGCCATTACGACGTATATGGTGGCGCAGGCCAGTACGCTGTAGCGCCCGCATCGCGCCTTTCCAGATGTGCCTTTATTGCTGCGCAGCCTTTTGCGGGCGGAAAAAAGTGAGGAATAACCTCAGAAACGACACGAGATTTCCTGCTCCGCTGTAGAAATACAGCTGTCGACAAAAGATGTAATGATATAAACTGCACACCGTTAAATGCGCGCTCCCAGAGCTCGAGACGAATGAAGTCGTACAAAAGGACATGTGCACGTGCACTAAGATTCACTATGAGAGCTCCCGCAATAAAAATAACCTAGCTACGACCACGTGCACGTTGCTTTGCACGAGGAGACGTTTTATTCGGGTGTGGTGAATGAACGATTCTGGAATTTGGGTACCGTATTTATTCGAATATAAGTCGACCTTTTTTTTCCGGAAATGTTGTCAAAAATTAAGGGTCGACCTATAATCGTGACCAAAGAATTTCGACCTATATTCGCGACCAAATTTTGCGACCCCCTCCCTCCCTCCCTCCCCTCCCTCGTGGCCGCCGCTCGCGCACATCCCTCGGGCTTCGGGTTTCGAAATCGCGCCTGTAGCGTTCCCCTCGCTGGGCAAGGGGAGGGAGAGGAACGCGATGCGCCATGGACTTTGCCCTCCATGCCTCTCCCTTGCAAATGCCCTCAAAAAAAAAAAAAAGAGAAAAAGAAACAACGGAGGTTACTTTAGCTTGTTGCTTGCGGCCGCTCGCGTGTTGCTCACGGCGACTCCGGCGTTGCACGCGTATTTGTATTTGGTCTTTCGTCGCTTCCGGTCTCCACCTTCCTTCGTTGCGTCTTGCGCAGTGTCATTTTACAACGGACAGGGTCAGTGAGGTATTGTGTATTGTTGCGAATTTGCGAGGATGTCTACCAAGCTGACGAAGCTTCGGACGACGACGACATGTCCGGAAGTTCTGACGATGATTAAGTTTTTGACATCGCCCTGCGATTTAGCCGAGAGTGCTGTAAATAAAGATTTGTTTCTTTCTTTTTCCCTAACTTTCCCCTGTTCCTAAAAAAAAAAAAAAAAAAGTCGACCTATATTCGAATTATATTTTTTTTATTCTCGGTGGGTTCAATAAATAGGGGTCGACCTATTTTCGTGGTCGACCTATATTCGGGTAAATACGGTACTCTATGTCCCTTTTTTTCCTTCTTAAAGGGACACTGACACCCCCAACTTTTTTTTCCCCTTTTTAGTCAGGCGATTCATTATGGTGTCGGAATACTACCCAATTAATATTTTGCTACAGAGTCACATATTTTTTTAATAAAGCCAAAAAAACCCAACTGCTCGAAACCGAAACTCCCGCACCGCGCGGAGAAGTGGAGAGGATAGAGTGAGTGGCGGAAGTCACGTGGCTACACCAGACCGTGCGTTTTTTTTTTGTTTTTTTTTCTCTCCGCACGTAGCAGACGAAATGCGTTTGTTTGCCGTGCGATTCCTTTGCAGTTATGTTTGTTCCGCTCACTGTTTTGTACTTGAAGATGAGTTGTTTTGTACATTTAAGTGTTGGCAATTAGTAGTGAGTGCCATATTGTGGTGAATTCCTGTGATCGGCTCCGAAAAGAATACTCCCAAGATGTTGCGTGAAGAGTTGCCTCACATGTCCTGCATCTGAAGGTGGCACTGTGCGGCAGGGTGCACAAGTTTCCGAAAGATCAACAGGTCGGGATCAATGGCTGGCTGCAGTTCCTGTAGAACAGTTGCGCGAAGCTCGGAAAGCGGACGCTACCCGATTCATATGCTCCTTGCATTTTGTGGAAAATGACTCCATTGGTTCGCAGGTGTCAAAAATGAAATCCCATACCATTTAGTTCAGCGACGTATCATCCACAACAATTGTTTTTTTCAGTGACAATTGTAAAAAAAAAAAGAAATGTAAACATGTAAACGCCACGGCAACATCGTCTGATATGCCACCGCTCTGTCATCCAACAGGCGCTCCTTCTGGGATCGCTGGGCCTGCTTTCATCGTCGTCACTTGCCAGGGCCTCGTCACTGCCTGATTGCGGCACCAACACCTGCTTGCCGCATGTTATCGGCGGTTGGCACGACATCGGTGGCATCGGGACGAAGACAGCGCCACCAAGCGGAAGGCTCTGGAACACTGGACCATCGGACGCTTCCTTCAGTGGGCTCGGCGCAACCGCCACGGCAACATCGTCTGATATGCCACCGCTCTTTGTCATCCAACAGGCGCTCCTTCTGGGATCGCTGGGCCTGCTTTCATCGTCGTCACTTGCCAGGGCCTCGTCACTGCCTGATTGCGGCACCAACACCTGCTTGCCGCATGTTATCGGCGGTTGGCACGACATCGGTGGCATCGGACGAAGACAGTGCCACCAAGCGGAAGGCTCTGGAACACTGGACCATCGGACGCTTCCTTCAGTGGGCTCGGCGCAAACCGCCACGGCAACATCGTCTGATATGCCACCGCTCTTTGTCATCCAACAGGCGCTCCTTCTGGGATCGCTGGGCCTGCTTTCATCGTCGTCACTTGCCAGGGCCTCGTCACTGCCTGATTGCGGCACCAACACCTGCTTGCCGCATGTTATCGGCGGTTGGCACGACATCGGTGGCATCGGGACGAAGACAGCGCCACCAAGCGGAAGGCTCTGGAACACTGGACCATCGGACGCTTCCTTCAGTGGGCTCGGCGCAACCGCCACGGCAACATCGTCTGATATGCCACCGCTCTTTGTCATCCAACAGGCGCTCCTTCTGGGATCGCTGGGCCTGCTTTCATCGTCGTCACTTGCCAGGGCCTCGTCACTGCCTGATTGCGGCACCAACACCTGCTTGCCGCATGTTATCGGCGGTTGGCACGACATCGGTGGCATCGGGACGAAGACAGTGCCACCAAGCGGAAGGCTCTGGAACACTGGACCATCGGACGCTTCCTTCAGTGGGCTCGGCGCAACCGCCACGGCACATCGTCTGATATGCCACCGCTCTTTGTCATCCAACAGGCGCTCCTTCTGGATCGCTGGGCCTGCTTTCATCGTCGTCACTTGCCAGGGCCTCGTCACTGCCTGATTGCGGCACCAACACCTGCTTGCCGCATGTTATCGGCGGTTGGCACGACATCGGTGGCATCGGGACGAAGACAGCGCCACCAAGCGGAAGGCTCTGGAACACTGGACCATCGGACGCTTCCTTCAGTGGGCTCGGCGCAACCGCCACGGCAACATCGTCTGATATGCCACCGCTCTTTGTCATCCAACAGGCGCTCCTTCTGGGATCGCTGGGCCTGCTTTCATCGTCGTCACTTGCCAGGGCCTCGTCACTGCCTGATTGCGGCACCAACACCTGCTTGCCGCATGTTATCGGCGGTTGGCACGACATCGGTGGCATCGGGACGAAGACAGCGCCACCAAGCGGAAGGCTCTGGAACACTGGACCATCGGACGCTTCCTTCAGTGGGCTCGGCGCAACCGCCACGGCAACATCGTCTGATATGCCACCGCTCTTTGTCATCCAACAGGCGCTCCTTCTGGGATCGCTGGGCCTGCTTTCATCGTCGTCACTTGCCAGGGCCTCGTCACTGCCTGATTGCGGCACCAACACCTGCTTGCCGCATGTTATCGGCGGTTGGCACGACATCGGTGGCATCGGGACGAAGACAGCGCCACCAAGCGGAAGGCTCTGGAACACTGGACCATCGGACGCTTCCTTCAGTGGGCTCGGCGCAACCGCCACGGCAACATCGTCTGATATGCCACCGCTCTTTGTTCATCCAACAGGCGCTCCTTCTGGGATCGCTGGGCCTGCTTTCATCGTCGTCACTTGCCAGGGCCTCGTCACTGCCTGATTGCGGCACCAACACCTGCTTGCCGCATGTTATCGGCGGTTGGCACAACATCGGTGGCATCGGGACGAAGACAGCGCCACCAAGCGGAAGGCTCTGGAACACTGGACCATCGGACGCTTCCTTCAGTGGGCTCGGCGCAACCGCCACGGCAACATCGTCTGATATGCCACCGCTCTTTGTCATCCAACAGGCGCTCCTTCTGGGATCGCTGGGCCTGCTTTCATCGTCGTCACTTGCCAGGGCCTCGTCACTGCCTGATTGCGGCACCAACACCTGCTTGCCGCATGTTATCGGCGGTTGGCACGACATCGGTGGCATCGGGACGAAGACAGCGCCACCAAGCGGAAGGCTCTGGAACACTGGACCATCGGACGCTTCCTTCAGTGGGCTCGGCGCAACCGCCACGGCAACATCGTCTGATATGCCACCGCTCTTTGTCATCCAACAGGTTAGTGCACAGATAAAGTGCAATTGTTTTCGAAGTAATGAGACGTGCATTGTTATCGTGCCGAGCCCAAAAGCGTTGTGTCGTTTGATGTCCGAGTGTTGTAAAATGTTGCTGCTCCTGTCCGGTGACGTAGAACAAAACCCTGGACCACAGACCAAAACTATAGATCTGGTTCAAGAAGTGCTTGATGCTCAAGAACTTATCGCCGCCGACGTGCGGTTAATAAAAGAAAATCAGAGCCGGTTTCTACCTGAAGACTTTGAGCGAGATCCGGAAAACCAAACAAAAACAGAAGCCCTAATTCAAAAGGTTCTCGATGCACAGGAGCGTATTTCGACCGATGTGCTATCGATAAAAGAAAAGCATGATCGACTAAGTGAGCGCATCGAGACCATGTTTAAGCAGCTTGAGATCATTACAAAAAAGCAGGGTACAGATGCGGAACTTGTCGTACCACTTCAGGATGCCGTTAAGAGTATTAACCAAGTCACCTGTTCTCAGCAGGAAAAACTTGTCGACCTGGAAGACAGGAGTCGTAGGAACAACATTATTGTATTTGGTATTCCGGAACAAGAAAGAGAAACCGATGAAATAATTAGGAAAACGGTGATACAGGATTTATTTCGGGGTCGCCTGGGCGTTGATGTACAGTCGGTAGAACGTATACATAGGCTTGGTGCAAAAAAAAACGGAAAAAAACTAGGCCAGTTATTATGAAGGTTTATGATTACAATGAAAAGTGCGACGTGTTTAGAAATTGTATGAAACTCAAGGGCACAAAGATATCAGTGTCAAATGACTACTCACAGGTGACGTTGCGCAAACGGAAACTGCTCTGGAACAGTGCAATGGCAGAAAAAGAACAGGGTGCTAAAATAAAACTTGTTCATGATAAGCTGCGAGTCAATGATGACACGTACGCGTGGGATGATGGAAAAAAATGCCGTGTAAAAATAGGTGATTGTCCGGACTCCGAAACTGCGTCTACGTGACAGCTTGAAAACACTCCGACGTCATATATTTTCCCTGATAGCCAACTGGTAACTAGCGATAAAAAGCGAGGTCGTGATAAAGAAAAATGTAATGGTAAACGAAGTGTTGTTTCTGAAAGGGTTTTTCCTGAAAAGGCACATACTGCTTTGTTAGTGAACTGTCGCAGCGTAAAAAATAAGATTGAAGAGTTAAACGGCTTAATTCAAGTATTGCATCCTGACCTTATTTTTGGTACCGAATCATGGTTAGATGAAACAATACTGAATGCTGAACTTTTCCCCCCGGAATTTGACGTGTACAGAAGGGACAGAAATGGACACGGGGGTGGGGTGTTCCTCTTAGTTAGCAAGTCTCTAAACAGCGTGATGATTGATGTGGGAACAGAACAGCTTGAAACGATATGGTGCCGGATACGAACCCCTAATAAAGGAGATATGGCTATAGGCGTTTTCTACCGTCCCCCTGGAACCGGTGTCGCGACCCTTCAGGCTTTGAACGATGTTGTTTCTGTCTTACCTGATGAGCAGATATTTCTTGCTGGAGATTTTAACCTCCCAGAGCTAAAATGGCATGGTGATGACACCACTGTGCCAAATGGGGCTGTTTATGCTGAATTTGATGATATTTTGACAACTTATGGTTTCGAGCAATTTGTCCAGGTCCCAACTAGAGGCGAAAATATACTGGATCTACTGTTGTGTAATAGTGAAATAGTTCATGATGTAGCCGTCCTACCAGGAATTAGCGACCACAAGATAGTCACTGCCAGCTTGAAGTTCCCTCAGCTTTTCCGTGCCCAGGATAATGACAGAAAAGTCTTTATGTACGATAAAGGTAATTTTGAAGCTATAGAGAAAGGGCTGACTGAATCTTTCGAAGATTTCGAGCTTTTTGCTCTAGAAAACAGTGTAGACGCTACATGGGAATTTTTCAAAAATCGTTTATTGGAATTAATAGGAAAATACGTTCCCGTTAAAACACTACGTGCAAAAGCAATGAATGATAAGCCCTGGATGACAGCTGCCGTAAAAGAGGTGATAAAAAAGCGCAGACGTGGGTATAAAAATTATAAATTACACCCATGCATATCGGTGGCCGCAGAGCTAGAGAAACTGAATGTAACCTATAAGGAAGCTATTACCACTGCAAAACGCGAGTATTTTGATAAACTTTCCGATGGCATGCGACTTAGTAGCAAGGAATTTTGGAAATACCTCAGAAAGACGCGTAAGGAGAACATGGGAATTCCAAATATATTATACCTTGGGGAAGTAATTGAAGAAAGTTACAAAAAATCAAGCTGTTTTAATACATACTTCCAGTCTATTTTTGCCTCCAGCGTCAGAACTCATTCTTACCCCCCTCTCAATGAACAAATTGTGAATCAAATGCCTCCGGTCGTCATCAGTGTAGAAGGGATAAAGAAGTGCTTAGATGAGCTTGATATTAAAAAGGCGGTAGGTCCCGATGGTTTGTCACCGAGAGTTTTAAAATTATGCTCATTTGTTGTGTCTCGCTACTTAGGGATTATTTTTTGTAAATCGCTCGAACAAAGTGTACTCCCAGGTCAATGGAAGATGACGTGTGTTACGCCAATCCATAAGCACGGATCAAAACACAATGTAGAGAATTATCGCCCCATATCACTGAGCTGCATATGTTGCAAGATTTTAGAGCATATTGTTTATAGTAATGTTGTGAGGCATTTCAATACAAATAGATATTTCTCTTCTACTCAACATGGTTTCAGAAAGGGCCTCTCATGCGCCACACAGCTCGTAGAACTTTATCATGACTTGGTTTCAACTGCTGAGGAGGGAGGAGAAACGCACGCCATCTTTCTTGATTTACGCAAGGCTTTCGATAAAGTGTCTCACCCTTTGCTGCTACACAAACTGAGCTCCCTTAGCCTTGATGAAAACATATACCATTGGATTGAAAATTACCTTTCTGGGAGAAAGCAGTGTGTCGTCATAAACGGTGCAAGCTCAGATCTTGTTGATGTGACTTCCGGCGTGCCGCAGGGTTCAGTGCTGGGACCCCTTTTATTTCTTGTATTTATTAATGACATATCATCGACCATTAACTCGCCCATAAGGCTGTTTGCGGACGATTGTGTTTTGTACAGCAGGGTAGACAGTGTTGGTGATTCAGCTTTTTTGCAGTCGGACCTAGATAGAATATCGGATTGGTGCAGGATTTGGGAGTTGGGCTTAAATGTGGAAAAGTGTGTGCAAGTCATTTTTGGGAGGAAACGTAACCCTGTCCCATCATGCTATTTTATTGATGATCATAGATTAAGTAATAACACTGATGTTAAATATTTGGGGATTACTTTGTCAAACACCCTTTCTTTTAATGTTCATGTCACTGAAACTGCTAAGAAAGCCAGCCGCACTTTAAATTTTCTTATTCGAAATTTACGCGGTGCTCCACAGAAACTAAAAGAGACTGCCTATTGCTGTTTAGTAAGACCTACACTGGAATACGCATGTGTTTTGTGGGATCCGCATCAGAAGTACCTTGCAGATAAGTTAGAAAAACTTCAGAACCGTGCGGCGAGATTTGTAACAGGAAATTATAGTAGAAACAATAGCGTAACAGTGACTAAAAATGGACTTGGTTGGGAAACTTTATTGTCAAGGCGCAAAGATTTTCGATTGAGGTTCTTGCTCGCAATTTTTAATGATATGACTGGTATTGATAAAATCAACTACATAAATTTACCTAACTACATTTCTAATCGTGTTGATCATACCAGAAAAATAAGGGAAATTTCTTGTAGAACAGATTATAAGAAGTTTTCATTTTTTCCACGCACAATCGCTCAGTGGAACCTGTTACCAGAGTCTTTTTTTATTCGTGACGACGTGGGACCATTTATCTCAGGAAATGGTCTTGATTTTTAATGTTTATGTTCAATGTTTATGTATTTTCTTTATTGACAGCCCAGGTTGTATATTCAAGTGTTCTGTTTTTATTTTATTGAGCGTATTTATCCATGGGCTGTACCTGCAATAATGCCGAAGTTTTCGGCGCTGCAGGTTTTTTTCTGTAAATAAATAAAGTAAATAAAAAAAAAAAAAGATACACCCCCACCAGGGCTTGAACCCGTGCTCTCTGCGTGTAAAGCGGGCGTCTTTCCCCTGAGCTACTGAAGGAACTCTATCAAGCGTAGTAATGCAGTGGGTAGACTGTATGTCGGAAGTTTGCTGCCGATTTCCCTTCGATACATGCACTCCCGGCTTGAAGTCGGGCAACGCCACGCAGAGGCCATATTCGCACCTTATAAAGAAACCGTACGCGCGCGTATTCAACTCGAAGTACGCACATCATGCTTGACGTTTGAGCAAGCGATGTCTTCAGCAAAGAGAAGGGACGACGGCTCAGTGGCGTCTTCGTGCAATCGGCTTGCTGGTCGGGCGTGTCGTACGGGATGAATACCAATTCTTTTGATCGGTCAAAAATTTCTCTTTCCAAGGAAGACAGAATTCGCCGGTACCGTGAATGACAGTTCTGAAGTTATGGTCCAACGCCCGTCGTCTGTTGCCATCCGCTAGTCCCACGATACGACGCCATGTTGAGAATTTACAGTGAACGCACAGTATGCTTCCGGTTGTCTGTGCTACCTTTTTTTTCAATCAATGTATTTGCAGCTTTTTGGAAGCCACAAAAAATGAGTTTCATATTTTTTTCTATTTTTAATATTGACTGTGTGCCTTGAATGACCCAAGACTTTGATTAAATTTGGTGGTCGCGTCGAAACCTTAGAAAACGGCCCGTGACCACAAAAAAGAGGATGAGCGCGACTCAAACCGGCCAGTTCTCGATCGTCGGTTTTCGGGCGGAAAGAAACCGAATTTCGAGCCGCAAATTCTGTTGTGGGTAGTTGTGCTCTCATATGTCACGTACAACTTAAAACCTCAGCGAGCATAAATACCCTGTCAGTGTCCCTTTAAGCCATCCCATTGCTTGAAGGGACACTGACAACCTCCAAAAATTTTTTTTCATTTTTTGCCAGGCGATTTAATATTGCCGCGCGCGCAGCTTGCCAAGTAGGAAGCGCGCGCGTGGCCCAACGGTTATAGCGCCTGCCTCCCACGCGAAAAGCCAGGGTTCGACTCCTGGCCGCGGGGACGCCTTTTTGTTGACATCTAATCTAATGTTCTGGTAAATTCGAGGACCGTGTTGCTTGTTCGAGTTTAGAAAGTTCTACACGCCGAACCGTCTACGCCGATTATTCCAGAAGCTCACGCGTGTACATAAGGGGCTTCGCGTAGCGAGCCACGGTCAGTTTTCGCCCCAGCGTTCGACTCTGCTCTACGCCGACTTCGACGCCCGCGACGCTCTGTTATTATTTTCTGTACCCTTTCATTTTTGGCACAAGTTCGCCACATTAAACGTTTCTTTATTCCTGTTTATTTATTGTTCTTTTGGTCACCACCCGTGACAATATAGTGTTGGAATACTACCCAATTAATATTTTGCTACAGAGTCACGTATATTTTTAATAAAGCCAAAAAACGCAACTGCTTGAATCCGAAACCGAAACCTGCGCACAAAGGTTGGAGAACTAGAGAGGAGAAAGTGAGTGGCGGAAGTCACGTGGCTACACCTAACCGTGCGCCCTTTTTCTTTTTCTTTTCTCCATTTTTTTTTTTGGTTGCGTGCAGCAGACATGTGTTGCGGGAACCGTTTGCCGTGCAATTCTTTTGCAGTTATGTTTGTTCCACTCGCTGTTCTGCACCTCAAGATGAGTTGTTTTGCACATTGAAGAGTTGGAAATAAGTAGCGAGTGCCCGTGGTGAATTCCCGTGATCGGCTCCGAAAAGAATACTCCCAAGATGTTGCATTGAAGAGTTGCTTCACATGTCCTGCATCCGAAAGTGGCATTGTGCGGCAGAGTGCACAAGTTTCTGAGAGATCAACGGAATCGAGACCAATGGATGGCTGCAATTCTTGTGGAACATTTACGGGCAGCTCGGAAAGCGGACGCTACCCGATTTATATGCTCCTTGCACTTTGTAGAAAGTGATTACATTGAGTTCGCAGGTGTCAAAAAGGGAATCCCATACCATTTAGTTCAGCAACGTTTCGTCCCCAACATTTGTTTTTTTCAGTGATAATTGTAAAAAAAAGAAATATAAATATTGCAAAATGTTTGACAAAACAATAAAAAAAAATGGTAGGCCCACACTTGGGATTGAACCTGGGTCCGCTGCATGTGAAGCGGGCATCTTCCCACTGAGCTACTGGGGGAACAGCCAGTCGATTGTAGGTTGGAAAGTTTGCTGCTGATTTCCTTCCAGCAAAAGCACTCCCGGCTTGAAGTCGGGCAGCACCCCGCATTAGCCACATTCGCATCTAGTAAAGAAATCGTACGCGTGCGTATTCAACTCGAAGTACGCACTTCGTGCTTGACGTTTGCACGAGCGATGTCTTCAGCCATGAGAAGTCAGCGACAGGTCGGCGACGTCTTCGTGCAAATCGGCTTGGTGGTCGGGCATGTCGTACGGGATGAATACCAATTCTTTTGATCGGTTCAAAATTTCTCTTTCAAAGGAAGACAGAATTCGCCAGTACCGCGAATGACAGTTCTGAAGTAGAGGACCCACGCCCGTCATCCACTGCCATCGCCGTCCAGCCCGTGGGTCCCACGATATGTGAAACGACGGCATGTTGAGAATTACGCTGTGAGCGCACAAAATGCTTTTGGTTTTCTGTGCAACTTTTTTCTCAATCAACGTATTTGCAGCTTTTTAGAAGCCACAAAAATGGGTTTCAGATTTTTCTTTTTTATTTTTAATATTGAGTGCGTGTTTTCAATGTAAGATGTAAGACTTAAAATAAATAGTACCCACACTTCAAAACATCTGCGGCACACTCGCTGGAGGCTGAACAAAGCAAAAAGGACTAAAACTTTGACGCGCCCGCTACTGAGGCAGTCTAGAAGACATTGCGACTGTGTGTCAGACTCCGGACTCCGAACCGAGCTGGTTTCCAGTTGTTCATCGGATGTCGAGCTGTCATCCGATTCAAGAGTCCAAGAAGGGTTCAAAGTCTGAACCCAAAGAGCCATCGCTCCAACCTCCGCTACGCTACCTCCGGAGCAGCCGGCACGCGCGGCCATCTCGAAAGTATTACTTGCACAGAGCGTCCAGTTTCGCAATTTCAAAAAGCCGCGCCAAAACAAACATGACCCGAATTATGCGGTCGTAGTTCCCTACAAACCTGCCAGATGGCAGTACGTCCCCGCGAACGTGACCGTTCAAGCAAAGGCGGGAAGTTTTGAATGAGCAGTCGCGGACGTACATGTACGTCAGCAACCATGCGGGACGCTCCCGCGCTGACGTACAGGTACGTCAGTGACCATGAGAGGGTTAAAGCAACTGCGTAATTATATATATAAGATGGCAGGGTGGAGAACGCTTGAAAGGGCCATGAAATGAATTTTTCACTGGAATATATGAATTTAGATAGGGATTTTACTAACAACATATCGTTTAATGGGAAAAAAAGAAAGAAGGTAGAATGTCAAAAGCTCGATTTTCGGTACGAAAATGTAAAAACATAGGGACTATTTCGCACCTCTTTTCCTTGAAAGCTCTCCGCTTTTTTACTGCAAAACATCCGTGGTACCCAAAGCACGTCACCCGGCCCCAACGCACGTCACGCGACACCCGAACTCACTATATTTCCTTCACCCCTAAGCTGACAGTGTGGCGACAGCTACTCACTTTTAGGACCAATCAGATGCCTCCCTTTCATCACCTGACCTCATCCTCTGCACGTGGGTATGCACGAGGGAGCGTGATCAAGTGGCAAAAGATAGAAGTACGGCTGGCCCAACGAGCACTTAGCTTCCATAGCACAGACAGCTTAGGGGTGAACGGGGTGGGGAAAACAACTTTTGTCCGAAGTTTGAGTGATGGGTTAATCTTCTAGGGGGAGAATGGCAATGTCCGGGTACACAAACACGGGGGGTCCGAGCAAGAGGGGAGCTCCTTCTTTCCCTCGTCTTGAGCTGTTTGGTACGCTGTGCGATTTGTGAGTTGAGGAGGAAAGCTAAAAAGGAAAAAGTTGAAAAATTGTATCATGGCCCGTTTAAGAACACAAAACATACGAGGCTAGGCACGAATCAGTTCAGGCATGCCGCATACTGGCTGCCTCTTGAACATTGCTGGTTGCCACCGCTTCTTGGTGCGACAAACTGTTTCTAGCATTTTTGCTTTCAACGTTGACAAAAGGCCTCGGAGGAGGAAACCACGTTTGAAAGGCTGCTACTGCTGACGAAACAAACTTTCTCTACTGATGCTTCCAAAGACACAATGAGGGATGTAATCGTCGATGTGGATGTCATGCGACACCGGCAACAATTGTGCAACGTCCAAACCAATCACCGATGTAAACTGCATTACGAACAGAGACGCGATAAGCGACTCTGTCACCGATGTGAACAGCGTCGCCAACGATATCGCGACAACCAACTCAATCATCGGTGAAAGAACGAACCAACGAAACAAAGCTGCCATTTCGCGCAAAAATTCTATGTAACTTTCACTCGCAAACTTGAACTGCACCATCAATTGTGGTCGCTCGTCCTGCAGAGAACGTAGTAGTCATTTACTTGCAGCGTAGAAACTTAGAATGTCAACTAAACTCCCGGTCCACGATAGTGAATTGAACCAGCGGTACTCGTGCTTGCAGTCGCAGGGATATGCATCTTAATGGCAGCACCTTGCCAAATCATAGTGGCCAGCTGCACTTTCGTGCACCATAAAGTCAACCTCGCAGGGTTGCCAAGAGCAATTTTGGAAAGGGTCTACTGCACCTGCGCTGCATGCACTAGGCAACCAAATGGCTGCGCCCGCAAGATAATGGGGGATAAAGAATCGATACCCTAGTGGCTCCAAGTTCGCTGCAACTCGGGACGTCTGGGGTCGACAAAGCAGCCCTACCTGTTGCTTGAGGTCCGCCGTTGCCCTCAGCGTCTGTTCGATGGAAGCCTCGAGATCTTCGTTGGGAGACGTCGAACCAGCCTGGTCCTGCAGGAGAACACCAGACAACATGTTTCATGTATGTTTCACGTGTTACACAATAGCATAGTGTATTTGTTTATTATATGTATGCATGGTTATGTATGCTTGCTCACTGTCTCACACCTGTCTAGGCCATCATGTACCTACAGTATAAATGAATAAATAGAAATGTGACGAGGAACATGATAAGCTCTGTACAGGAACAAAAGCAGGAACAGAGTTACAGATAAAAAAACTAAGAACTATTCTGCAAGCAGAGTGAAGCATGCTATATTTATTTATTTATTTATTTGAAATACTATCGGTCCTACACAGGACCAAGATAGGAGTGGATTTGCACAACACAAAAAAAAAACACAAAAAATACACAGGTTCAAAATGCACAGATTAATAACACGTATTCAACACAACGATGAAACGACAACTCTAGGTACTGCTGTCAAAAAACTCTGAAACAAGGAAACTAAACTCTTCTCGAGTTTCAGCGGCCACGACATGTGCCGGTAGCTTGTTCCATTCTCGTGCTGTTTGCAAAAAAGAACGAATACCTCAAACAGTCTTTGGAAAACTTCCGCTCTTCCACATACCGAGCATGCTTGTTGCGGGTTATACGCGACATGCTTTCATTAATATACTGTTGCTTATTTACTAGAACCAGGTTATTCATTATGTTATGAAAAAGGTTAAGTCGCTTCTGCTTCCTCCGCACTTGAAGGAGGGGTAGCTTTGCTCTTTTATAAAGAGGTGGCACAGAGTCCAGCCGTCTATAGCAAGAAAAAACAAAACGTAACGCACGCCGTTGAACTTGCTCCAGACTTGATACGAGATATTTAACACGCGGGTCCCCAGGGGCGGATGCAGGAATTTCCTGAGGGGGGGGGTCATGTGTTGGTCAGCATACCATATGTTTAGGAACCCCCCCCCCCCCCCCCCCTCTCCTTCGTTTTACGCCCTAAATTTTACACAAGCAGAAATCAAGAGGGGGGTCAGGACATCCGGACCCCCCCTCTAAATCCGCCCCTGCGGGTCCCAGACTTCACACGCGTATTCTAATAAAGGCCTTATTAGCATCTTATATGCTGCGAGTTTTGTTTCCGAGGAAGCGAGTTTAAGAGAGCGCCTGATATGTCCTAGTCTTTTATTAGCTTTTCCGAGTATATTGCTAATGTATGGAGTCCAACTTAGGTTTGAGGCTATTGTAAGACCAAGGTATCTAAACTCTGACACTCGGCTTAATGCTTTTCCGTGCAGGCAAAGATATGCTGCTGGCTCCTCCCCCAGTCACTCAATGCTCTCAAATAGTGCGGCAGAGCATTCTGACTACTCCATTCAGATCACTATTTAGTTTATTGCAGCCATATTGAAAGACTGATGAATTGAAGGTGTTCTGCACGCTGCAAAAACACATTTTTTAAACTGCCTGGTTTTTATCCGATTATGATTAAGCCATTGCTGTTGAGAGACGGTGCTACAAGTACTACTCTCGGGTTACTCGGTTGTCTGTGTCAGAGTCTGCCACCAAACCTGTCGAGGGTGATGCTCTAATTTTTCATGGAACCGGAGCTACGTCTCGAACTTTCACGCGGTAATATCTGCCACTAAAATATCGCTTTGAAAAAACCTCGCTGTGTGCAGGTGCTGATGTTTCCAGCTCAGTGAATGGCGAGCCCCTCGATTCATAATATCCCACATGCTCACTGATACAATCAGAGTTCTGCATCACCCTCTCGAGGGAGCAAAATAAAACAAAAAAACACGGTGGCCAGTCCTTGGCCAATGGTTTTTGTACTTAAAAAAGGTGGGGTTTTCACTCTTCAATACTTTTTTCGACTGTTAGGCTATTGTATGTCGTAAATCTAAAAAAGTTTGAACGCACGTAAATGCCTCGTCGACAACAAATCCAGCTGCGACGTGCGTGGCTCTGGGGGTTTACGCGCCACGCGTCTTCCTCAAACTGATTGCATGCTCCAAGTGCACACTGAGTGCAAACCAAGTGCACCTCCCAGAAGAGAAAGCCATAGGGTTGGACTTTTGGTGGCTAGCACAGGGCCCAGATTTGACACGAGTGCCGTGTCGGCGCTTGGACGTTGTAATTGTAATTACCTCAACATTGTCAATTATACATCACGTGACCCAACGACATCACGATACACCGCGACTTGACACCCAATGTTACGGCGTTACGTGTTCTGCCTTGGTGTATGAGAGGACGCAGAGACAAACAAATTTATGGGAGCAGCGGGGGGGGGGGGGGGGGGGGGCTTCCATCATAAAGCATTCCCGGCTTTAACCCTTTACCCGTTTTGGACCAGCCTAGCTTGTTGACGTCGAGCCGTTCCCAAACCATTTGGGACGAGTATAGCTTGTCTGCTTTTCCCTGTTCGCGCGTTTGACCCTTTTAGACGACCAAGGCTCGCTCGTGGCTTCATTTGTGGCTTCGCCAACAGACGGCAGCACTGACTTTTTATTTTCTAAAATTTTGGTTCCCTTTTGTTTGTGGCTAGAAATTTGATTTTGAAAACAACTAGACAATGAATGGTGAGAAATTCCCAAAAACTAAAAATGGTTAAGGGGTTTAGTAAACGAAGGAAAGGTCGTATGGAGACAGGAGGGAAGCGCACCAGTCCGACGCCGATCCTGAGCAGCTGGTTGAGCTCGAGCTTGGCCCGGTCGCAGAGCAGCAGGATCTTCTCCCGGTGCTCGTGGGACGTGTAGGCCGAGTCGGTGAAGTCCTGGGTGCGCTCCACCACGGCCTCCAGGCCGCTTGACAGCCGCTCCCGGCAGCTGGGGCCCACCAGCGTCATGCGCGTCGTCTCCACCAGGTCCTGCTCCCCAGCGATGCGGCGTCACTAACTCGTCCGTTTATTTACTCGCAAGTAGAAACTCTAACCATACTAAGTTTTAAAGGTAGGGTTCCCTGTTTTCAGGGTTTATTGAATGCGTTAGCATTTATTGCCCCGGTACATGCGGCTGTCTTTCATTTGGACGGACGCAGTTTGGATTGGACTGGACTGGAGTGGACTGGGCCCGTGAGGCCGCGGTGCGTGGTTCCCGCCACGCTCTTTCGCTTTGTTCGTTTGCCCGTTATGTACACTTCCCTCTTAGAGACCGGCGGCCAGTTTGTGCTTTCAACTTTTCCCTCCCTTCCTCCTCTCCCTCTTCTACCCTATCCACCGATGCCTGTTTCCTCCTCCCCCGTGGTGAGGAGGATCTTCTGCCTTGCAGAATCTCGAGTCTGGTCGTCGGCCTTTAAGGGGTGTTCAAACATGACACTTCAGAAATCAAGAGGAGACACAACTCCGTCATATGTCAGGCAGTCAACTTCCATCCGTCTTTTTTGCCGGAGGGAATGGTTCCCTCCGTTAAAGTTTGCTCATGCCCTTCACGGGAGCCTTGAGAATGCTCATCATGTGGGTCCTGACAGCCACTTACATGCTCTGTTGGCTGTTGGTCAATCGCTCAAGGCCGCCGCTGTTGTTCAAGTCCCGAAAACGAGACCTGAACGAGGATACGAGTGCGCCGCATAATGGACGGACAGGCAACAGGAGCGCCATTGGCAGGCAGCGTGTGATGTCAAGTATGACGAGCTCCGAGGTCACCGAAAAGCGGAGGAGGCAAGGAGAAACGTCGCCATGTTTGCCTTGTGGTGTTCAAACAGGAGGCGGACTGCTGGACTTCAACGTCCACGACACATGAGGGGGTTGTGTAGCCTCACGATTTCTGAAGTGTCCTGTTTGGACAGCCCTTTGCAAGATGGAAAGAGTCTTCTGGCACACTTCTAACGACATGGTTAAAATTGCGCACAGACAGAAAGGAACAGAAAAGAGGGAAGAGAGGGAAGAAAATTGCGCTTGTCTCTTCTCTCTTCCCTCTTTTCTGTTCCTTTCTGTCTGTGCGCAATTTTAACCATGTTCAATCATTACCAACTCGCCCAACTAACCACTTTTCTAACGACATGCTGCGGGAGCGGGAGAAAGCTGCGGTGTCTGCACCCAAAACTTCTGCTGCCCGGGAGAGCAGATTGACTCTACAAACGCTAAAGTGTGCGGACCTTTGCGAGGTCGCTATTCCCCTTCTTTGCTGAGTCGGAATCCCCACGCTAATGCATTTACCTTTAGGGAATACATGCATGGCCGGAATACTTGGAAAATGTCCCTGTACGGATAAGAAAGTGAAACGAGATAAGGTGTGTGGTTTTAAAGAAGCAGCAGCCTTGCATACAGTTTACAATGGGCCATGTCCGTGTCTACACCAATTGAAAAAATAAAGATAAAAATGAATTGGGACTAGGGACAAGAAATGGGACAACGCAACACCATCTCAAAAATAGATGGTGTTTGAGAGGGTGTTGCGTTGCACCATTTTTGTCCTTAGTCTCAAGGCTTTTTTTGTTTTGTTTTTCCTATGATCGTTCACCAGCTCACCTGCGCAGTAACCCTTGTTTCAACAACACAAAATAAAGCTATACAGTTAGAAATTTTCTTTCCATGAAACCTGGGTTTTTCCAATTCAAGAACAGCCACAATTCAGGGTTCTCTGGTTTTTCCCCATTTTAACAAAACGAACTCGGGGGTTCGTTTTGGGGCTTATCGGTGTTTACCGAAGACAAGAAACCCTATTTATAAGCAGAACCTTGATGCTTCGAGACAAATGAGGTCCCTTGTTCGTGGGCAAGTCCTTGGTAAGGACACGCGTCACTCGTACACATACGCGGATGTACACAGTTTTGGTGACATCACGCAGCCCAGGAGAGTAGTTGCTGAGCAGAGTGCCCAAAGAACAGTTCACATTCCCACTTGCTGGTTCAAAAGGGAATGTGAACTGTTCTATATGTATGCTATGTACAGGAGGAAAGTTGAACTGCCTTGTATGCCATGTACGGCGTGTCCTCCAAAAAAAGTTACGGGGTTTTTGTTCACCACCAAAATAGACGATACATCTCCAAACGCACAGTTTCTACCCAAACAGAGCACCAGGGGTCCGAACCGGATGCCAATGTTTCAGAACTAACCATTACCTCATTCAAAAGTCATAAGTGATTTTTTGAAAATTTCAACGGCAAAATCGGATTAATCTTTCGTCACTGGCGCCGTTCAACTCCATATATTCGAGAGCTCCGTCGGCCGCCATTTTCCTGCTGAAAATATTAGAAAATCATTTATAACTTTTTAATAAGATGACGGTTAGTTATGAAACTTCGGGATCTAGTTTGGAATGCTAAAGCTACAATTGGGCGAAGAATGAGCGTTCGGCAATGCATACCGTAAAATTCCGAGCAAGCGCCCCCACCCGAGCAAGAGCCCCCCCCCCAACTTCACCTCTAATTTCACATTTCCGCGCCGTTCCGGGAAAGCGCCCCCCTCCCCGCTCCGCACCCGTATCACGCACCGCGCTGACCGCGCCCAGGCAACACTGGCCTGCGAAGTTCAGTCCAAGAATCCAATCCAATCCTACTTTGCAGCCCAATCAGCCTGGTCACTACGCGCCACTGTCGCTTTGTTTTGGGGATGTGAGGTCTTCTATGCGTTCTTACACAGTGGCAAAGAAAATCGAGGTCGTCCAATGGGATTGTGAAAACGAGAAAGACGCACACCAGACGTACGTCTCGACCGGATACGGGAATGGGACAAGAATTTTGACACTTTGATACAGTCAAACTATGGGAAAGCCGAAGTTCGACGAAAGCTAAGTAATGGCGCGCCGGTGTTCAGTGAATACGTGGACAACGCGCTTTTTTAATACCTGGAGCGTGAAGGAAGTGCAGAATGAGCCATTAGCAACCGGCTTCTTTCTGAAGAGGCTGTCAAAATAGCCAACGGCATGCACTCGGGAAACATCGCGGAATGCTGCGAACTTTTTTTTGCGGCCGACTCTGGCCTGGTTTTGAAAGTGATTAACATAGCAGTGACAAATCTTTGGCCTAATAAAGTCTATGTTCTCAGAGATAAATAAAATATTAAATCTGCACTTCGCTTTCTTTTTCCTTTTCTGGCGGAAAACTTTTGTCGTCGCCATCTTGAATTTTGGTGCCGTTCCGGGATAGCGCCCTCCCTACTTTGCAAGTAATTTTGACTTGCGTGCAGGGGGGGCGCTTGCTCGGAATTTTACGGTAGTTTAATTTTGCAATAAAAAAACCTCCTGTAACTTTTTTTTTGGGAGGTGTAGATGTTAGGCTATCAGATGTATAGCATACATATGCCATGTAGATAATATATGCTATAGAGATGCTATGCTATGTGCAGACGTCTAGCATACATCTATAAAATACAGACTAACGAAGGACCTGCCTGGCACGAGATGTTTCTCTGAACTACCTTCGATGCTGTCTCCAACTCCTCAACCACGAAGGGCAGCACTGTTTGAGTATGAATGCATATGCCATGTACGGACATATTGCCAAGCGTATGGCCGAGAAGGAATGCTGTTCCGTACTTCTAGAAGATTCGCATTTACTCGAGATATCGAGGGTAACAGATAAGGAGGTCAAAATGACTTTGCCGAGTCAGTCTCTCGAGTGTTTGATACTCGAACATTCTAGGCGGAAGCCCAGCGTGGCCTTGCCGACTCACTCTCGCACCCTCGCGCTAGCCAGCTGTCACGCTGACGCCTCCAGGCTCGCTGCCGTTTTCTCGAAGCTCATTCTTTCTTTTGTTTTTGGCACAAGTTCACCGATTAAGCCTTTATTTTTAGTTTTACGTCGGTGGATCCTGTTCCACTCGCGACAGTGAAGTGTACATCCGTAGCACACACATTCGCGTGCACTAGCGTACGAGCAGCGTGCGAGACCGTGCCCACCTCAAACTTCTTGACGGCGTTGTGGACGGTAGCGCAGCGGTCGAACTCCTCGAGGCGCCAGGAGCCCCTGCGGGCGCCCTTCCGGCGGCACTCGGAGGAGGAGGAGGAGGAGGCCATGGCGGCCAGCTCGGGGATGACCCCGTCCTTGACCACAAAGTGCACCAGGTCCATGGCCCTCCGCATCTGCAGGAACACTGTGTCCCGGTTCTCCCGGGCCGTCTCGCACTCGGGGTGCCTCAGGCAGGCCTGCAAGGGGGAGAGACGAAATAAGCACTCGGTCCCGTATTTACTCGAGCAGCAAACCGTTTCCATGAATATTTACTTCGACCTTTATTTGCGACGTTCTATCGTGCGCAGAATGCGGCGTTTATGGGGCAACCGGTCGTCTAAATTTGTTTTGAAGATGCATTCGACAGCTGTTTCGGGGAGAGGAGAACATACTGTCTATATATTCTCATCACATGACACGGGTGCAAGGAGGTTATAAGGGGCAGGAAGGGGGCGTCCGTATTCTCCATACATGAAGTGAAGTGTAACGGAAGTAGGCGTGGCCACGAACTCTTCTCAACCAATGGGGAGCTCGTAAATGGGTGCCAAAATTGATTTTTTGGGGCAAACAACCCTCGTTGCCATGGCATTTCCATGGCAAAACTGTTGTTTGCCCCAATATTTCATGGCAGCGTCCACTGACTCGGTGTCGAACAGGCGAGATTCGGAACCCGACTGGCCCAACACTTGCCTGACCAGTAGGAAGTCGGCATATAGCAGACGCTCTCAACACCGCGCGACTGCACCTGGAGCGTCGTCTAGAACGAGTCGTCGTAGCGCAACTTTGGAAAGCGATCGCGTGTCAGTTGTCGTACGCACGAACGCTCGCGGGTAGAGAAAGTAGTACAAACCCTGCATCTAGAAGGTGTTGGCTTCACTCCGCCGTGATGAGAATGCGGGTTCGCATCGAAACATCTTTTGGTGCGCCGATCGAATCAAAAGCCAGCCGCGACAGCGAGCAGACGAAGCACACTGCAGGCATGGAGCAGACGTAGCCTAAACCTAACGACCGAGCGGAGAGCAGACGATGGGAGCTTGGTTGAATTTAGTTTGGATGAGAGCGCGTCAAAACGCGAGGCAGTCTGGGATTGAGTTCTTTTTCCGGCATCGCTGGGTATGACGCAGACTTGTGCCTATCTCAAATACTCTACTCAAGAAACTGTATCTTAAATACTTTTTGGGGTACCTTGGTATCTTACAAATACCTTTGATGGAGAGTATTTAATACTCTATTTTAATTACAATTTCGAGTATCTTGTACTCATTATCTTAAATACATTTTTGACATTCCGCCATTTTCCGAGTTTTTCGGTATGGAGTGGCGTGGGCGTGGCACGAGCAAACGTGAACATTCTTTCGAGCAACCGAATCTTGTTGCTAGCTCCGATTAGCTACGGTTACTTTAACTAAGCTCGTGAAAATATTGCTTTTTTGCCGACTGTGACTCATATTTCAGCCCAAAGTTCGTACAATGAAGGTTCTCCCCTCGCCTTCCCAAAGGCGCCTTTTGTTCCTATCGAGTTTCCCCCCAAAAAATCCTCAAACGAAAGGTGTGGTTTTACGGAAGTAAAGATGCCACCCTGAGGCGCAAGCAGACCGGGAAACGACCTACGAGAACAATGCAGAGTTGAGTATCAAGAAAATAACAAATCGAAGAAAATGAGAAGTGGACACACACAAAAAAGTAGACATTTTTGTTTCGCTTTTTGTATATTTGATCCTGCTAAGGCAAAACGTCGAGGTTTTTTTTTTCGTTTCTTTGTGTTGTTAGTCCGGCACTTATTGCTCTCGCGAACATTGATAAGCAGAGAACAGTACAGGAAACGAACTAGGAGCTGGATGGCCTCTCAAAATGCCAACAAAGTGTCCCCCGACGTTGAGTGCTTTTCTGAACGCAACCTACTTGAAGAAGGTGCGACCACTGCCGTGGCTATTATTTGGGTTCTCTTTGTTATCCATTCACTCATATCCGTGTCCCAAGTTTGTTTATAGTGAACTCCCCGTATAGGGAATATGGATTGTAGCTAAACGATGCGTCTAAGGTGCGCCGCAGGATGTGATATTCAGCGATGTCACTATTGGCGAAGCGCTCTGACCCGTTTGTCACCCCCACACCTCGGTGTTTACCTAACACAAGGCCTGTGCACATGCCCACAGGCCTTGTGGGCGTGTTCGTGTCATCTTTTTTAATAGAGCGCAGAGCACAGTGTAATAAAAAAATACCAACAATTAGTGAAGTGACGTTAAGTGCCGGATCTCCCCCGAAAGCAGTCGTCAGAGGATGCAAACTTGACCCACTTGGGCTTTTGTGCTGAGCTGGGCACAGTGCATGCTGCATTGTTCAAGCAGGCCGGAGTGGTAACAAAAGAGCCCCCCTCCCCCTCACCGGAGAACACGAACTCCAGCCGAACACTGACGCCGCGTTCGGTTAAATCAGCCGAGCGCTGAGCCATTATATTTGTTGTCCCCATCTATCTAGTTCTAAAGTTAACCGCTTGGGGCGCCACGGTATGATCTCCTCCCCAATAGCTAAAGCAACCTCTTGTTGTCCCAGAAATGTTTTGTAACATCTATCAGTGATATTGCCACGCTCGCTGCCCAGCGAGAGCGTGGCCGAATGGTTGCCGCGCTTGGCTCTTGCTCGAAGGCTCCGGGTTCGATACCAAGGAGCGGACTCCTCTTTTATTTATTCCTTTAACTTGACATTCTGGTAAGTTCGAGAATTTTGTCGTCTGATCGAGTTACGAATGTTCTACGCGCCAAACTTTCTACGCCGAATGTTCCAAAAACCCACGCGGGTACAAAAGGTGCTCCGAGTGGCGGTCCGGAGTCAGTCTCGCCCCAGCGGTCGATCCTGCTGTTTCGCCGACATCGACGCCTGCAACGCTAGCCTTTCTCTATTTTGTTTTGGGAACAAGTTCGCCCCATTAAACGTTTAGTTTCTTCAGTTATTTGCTGCCTTATCTTTTATCATTCGTGAAAATATTTTGCTCTTTATAGCGAACTGCATAAAATAGCCCTACGATCCTTTTTTTTTCCCATTTTTTGTTGTTGCGTGCTAATAAACCATTCTGGTAACCCAGATTTGTGGAGCTGCATAATTTTCGTTGTCAATGACGTCGATACAAATTAAGCAATGCGGAAGTATCTTCAAAAGTAACTGAAATACATTTCTAAGTATTTGTACTCTACTCAAAATACTGTACAGTGAAAGTAACTTGAGTAGTATTTTAAATACTTTATGAAGCAAGTATTTAGTAACTTAACTTAAATACTTTTATCGAGTATTTTGTCCAACACTGGTATGACGTGATGCCGGGTCCTGCCCTATTTAAACATCCTTGCACGGGTGACACAATGATGTGCAACGTCGACAAGCGACGTGATGTCACACTGCCGTGCCACGTGACTTCACGGTGTCAAGTGACTCTGCCACGTGACGTCGTGGCTTGACACTGCAACACAGCCACGTAACCTGACGTCGCGAGACGTAATCACGTCACGCAGCGCGGTCGCTTGACACATTGCCACGGTGTCAAGTTGTGGCGTCACATGATGTCAGTTGGTGTCAGTTTTCCTGCTAAAGTTAGGAGGAAAATGCTTTTTGCATGACCCATAACGTGTTGACCTGAAACCGTACATAGGTAATTATACACCAATTAAAATTCCTCGCCACATTTAAAGGGGAAATGGACGGATGAACGGCCAAACAAATTTGTGGGAGTAAGGCGGTTTTGTTAAAAACCATTTGATGCTTTAAAATGCTGCGAGGGGGTGCTGTTGCATTCTACGTCCCTGTGAACTTCCAATCAAATGCCAGGACAAACAATCCCCACCATAGCACCACTCCTCACAGAATCCATTAAATGTTTTATCACCAATATCATCATCACCGACCGATCATCACATATGTTGAGTAGCGCAGCAGAAGGACCTTGCTAAGTCTCGAACTTTATTGTTTCCCTAGCGCTCGAGCAACCCAGCAAATGTGCCGTCACTAATCTCTATTTTTGTAGGCTGAATCGCGGATTGGGAGACCGTCGGTAGCACCACCGGCGGCCATTGCTTGACCCCAGGCAATACACGCAAGCCTATGGGAGAAACTTACAAAAGTAGAAATATTGAAGCTTGTATGCGGTGCTCGAAGGCGAGTATTTTAGGATGTGCTGCGATCATTATACCGGGTGTTTGGAGATTCAATCAGTATTTGTTAACTAAGTCTCGAACTTTATTGTTTCCCTAGCGCTCGAGCAACCCAGCAAATGTGCCGTCACTAATCTCTATTTTTGTAGGCTGAATCGCGGATTGGGAGACCGTCGGTAGCACCACCGGCGGCCATTGCTTGACCCCAGGCAATACACGCAAGCCTATGGGAGAAACTTACAAAAGTAGAAATATTGAAGCTTGTATGCGGTGCTCGAAGGCGAGTATTTTAGGATGTGCTGCGATCATTATACCGGGTGTTTGGAGATTCAATCAGTATTTGTTAACTAAGTCTCGAACTTTATTGTTTCCCTAGCGCTCGAGCAACCCAGCAAATGTGCCGTCACTAATCTCTATTTTGTAGGCTGAATCGCGGATTGGGAGACCGTCGGTAGCACCACCGGCGGCCATTGCTTGACCCCAGGCAATACACGCAAGCCTATGGGAGAAACTTACAAAAGTAGAAATATTGAAGCTTGTATGCGGTGCTCGAAGGCGAGTATTTTAGGATGTGCTGCGATCATTATACCGGGTGTTTGGAGATTCAATCAGTATTTGTTAACTAAGTCTCGAACTTTATTGTTTCCCTATCGCTCGAGCAACCCAGCAAATGTGCCGTCACTAATCTCTATTTTTGTAGGCTGAATCGCGGATTGGGAGACCGTCGGTAGCACCACCGGCGGCCATTGCTTGACCCCAGGCAATACACGCAAGCCTATGGGAGAAACTTACAAAAGTAGAAATATTGAAGCTTGTATGCGGTGCTCGAAGGCGAGTATTTAGGATGTGCTGCGATCATTATACCGGGTGTTTGGAGATTCAATCAGTATTTGTTAACTAAGTCTCGAACTTTATTGTTTCCCTAGCGCTCGAGCAACCCAGCAAATGTGCCGTCACTAATCTCTATTTTTGTAGGCTGAATCGCGGATTGGGAGACCGTCGGTAGCACCACCGGCGGCCATTGCTTGACCCCAGGCAATACACGCAAGCCTATGGGAGAAACTTACAAAAGTAGAAATATTGAAGCTTGTATGCGGTGCTCGAAGGCGAGTATTTTAGGATGTGCTGCGATCATTATACCGGGTGTTTGGAGATTCAATCAGTATTTGTTAACTAAGTCTCGAACTTTATTGTTTCCCTAGCGCTCGAGCAACCCAGCAAATGTGCCGTCACTAATCTCTATTTTTGTAGGCTGAATCGCGGATTGGGAGACCGTCGGTAGCACCACCGGCGGCCATTGCTTGACCCCAGGCAATACACGCAAGCCTATGGGAGAAACTTACAAAAGTAGAAATATTGAAGCTTGTATGCGGTGCTCGAAGGCGAGTATTTTAGGATGTGCTGCGATCATTATACCGGGTGTTTGGAGATTCAATCAGTATTTGTTAACTAAGTCTCGAACTTTATTGTTTCCCTAGCGCTCGAGCAACCCAGCAAATGTGCCGTCACTAATCTCTATTTTTGTAGGCTGAATCGCGGATTGGGAGACCGTCGGTAGCACCACCGGCGGCCATTGCTTGACCCCAGGCAATACACGCAAGCCTATGGGAGAAACTTACAAAAGTAGAAATATTGAAGCTTGTATGCGGTGCTCGAAGGCGAGTATTTTAGGATGTGCTGCGATCATTATACCGGGTGTTTGGAGATTGAATCAGTATTTGTTAAGCATTCAAATGCCCATTAAAACGTGCCAGAGCACCGACAGCTATGCTGGCAAGTTTGCTTTCGTAGTGGAGTAAACCAAGGAACTTGCCAACAATAAGACAGTCCTTGGGGAATCCCAGAAGTTGACGAATGTCGAAAAAGTTCCATGTTGACAGCGGCTTTCCGGGAACGAGCGGATTCCGCATAGCAAAGCCTTCAAGCTTGTCTGCTACACACATGGACTCGTCGAAACTGGCACAGGTTACTCTAGGTAACTGTTGTCTCATTGAGCTGCACTACATTTTTCGCCCATCGGAATCACTCTTGATCACAAAACATTTATTAATTTATTTATAAGAACTGTGAGGGCCGTCAGTTTTAATGTTTGTGCACAAACTATTTGACAGGCTTTCCGATAAGAAGCCAAAAAGTTTTATTGTCAACAACTGCTTAGAAACAAAAGAAACTGCACTTTTCTCATTTTTCCCATAGAGTCTCATGCATTTGGTGGTGTCAAGCAATGGCTGCCGGCAGTGCCACTTGACCCAAGCAAGAAAGGCCTCGAACAGCGATCCAGCCTTGTACAATGCGGACCGCAACTTTGTCTGCTTCTTGCACAGTGGTTGCGATTGATGTCAGAATGTAGGGATGGGCGAATATTCGGTGTTGTCGAATATTCGACCGAATAGCTCTCTCTTCGTTATTCGCTTCGATCCGAATGCAGGTATTCGATATTTTCGAATTATTCGATGCTCCCGAATAGGCAGCTAAACCCAAGCTTTTTGGTCAAGCTTTCCGAGATGTTACCCCAGGCTTGGCTCAAGACCCACCAACGCGGAGATTTCTATTATCAGTGCCTTGCCTAGCGGTTCGACGAGCTCTCGTCCGCCAGCACACTTTCCGTTAAAAAAAAAAGAAGGCGGCCCTGAAACAACACCGCTCCCAACATAGCGGCACCAAGCCGGCGGATTTGTACTGCCGCACTGAGCGAGCCTATTCAAATGGCGGCCTGCCACTTGCGCTTTGGTTGGCTACGGCCGCGGATACTAGTGGCTACAATACTTTTTTTTAGCGGAGCTTCTAGGTGGCGCTTAACTCTGAAGTCAACTGCGCGTAACTTTCCCATTTTGGCAAGCACAGAGTTTGAAACTCTATGTTGGCAAGTACTAGTTGCTTTGGAATATAAATCCTCCATCATAAGTCGATCCATTACTTATATTTGTATTTTTTTCAGTATCTGCTTAGACTTTAACAAATTAAAGTGTGAGCTACCGAGCTCACTGCGTGAGCTGCTGCGCATCGGTGTCGACATCAATTTTCTTTTTCTGACGTTTAGGCTTGCCGCGGTGTTGATTTCACGTGGTGGATGCGGACGTTTATCGAACACCCTCTGTGTTTTGTTGGCTTATCTTGCATCGGCAGTCACTGCAGTTGTCGGAGGAAATGGCATCGACCGCGCCTGTGTCTGGGCAGCGCGCGTTCGCTAACCCCATATGGAACTTTTTCCTGAAAGTGCCTGCTGGAGGCGAAGCGCAGTGCAATACCTGCGGACTTGTTTTGAAAACCCCTACTGGTACGACTACGACCCTCGTCACGCATTTGAAACGACATCCGTGCAAGCACAAAGAATACGCTGAACTGCATAGGCTTTATAGCTTGCCGAAAAAAACAAGTGAAGCGAAAGGGCTGTCATCGCAGCCGACCGTGGCCAGTATGTTTAAGCCGCAACTTCAGCCGTCATCTACTAAAGCACAGGAGATGACCAAGAAGATCGGAGCCTTCATCGCCCGCGGCCTGCAGCCATTCAGCGTGGTTCGAGGAACCCAGCTTCATCGACATGATCCGCTGTGCAATTCCGGAGTACGTCGTTCCTTCGCGGAAGACCT
>JABSTQ010000689.1:0-21752 GCA_013358835.2 Ixodes persulcatus
CCTACGTCAATCAACAGCGTATACTGAAAGAGTTTTGCCAGTCGGTGTGGCGACGAAGGCGATCGAGAGGCGGAAAGGGAGGAGAGCGCCGAAGGAGTGAGAGAGAAAGGCAGCGAAGCGACGACCGCCATTTTGACGCAACGCTGTCGGCGCGGAGCACTGTTGAGGCTACGCGTTGTCTGCTACAGGCTTATTTCTTTTTCGCCTGACTCAAGGTTTGCGGTAGAACGTGGAAGAACAATTCGTTAGCTTTTAAAGCCACCGAGGAATAACAATATATCATTTTGTTGCGAGAGCCTGACAAATAAAAGTGGAGGACCAAAATTTGTATGCCGATCCCATGCATTCCGCCAGGCGAATGAATGAAAATGGCTGCCCTCCCCCCTCAGCTGGCAACAGTCAAGAGCTCACGCGCGTGCGCTCACGCCTCTCGGTCTGCGCCGCGGGCTGATTGGCTCACTCGGGAGGGGGACGTTACGGCGGCGAGATCATAGACTGGCCAAACTCACCCCATATATGGCTCTGATGGAATGGAAAGATTTTTCTACCCTCATGTTCAACGAGTGTCAACTGGGGATACCAGTTAATACACTAACTGAGAATGAGGGTAGAGTGTACCAGCGAAGGGCAGGCGTCTGGATAGAAAGATTTTAGTTGGCGCACCAAGAGGCTAACCGATAAAAATGGGTACTACTCTGAGCAAAATGCCAAAAAAGCATCGATCTCGACTTAGCACTAACGGCAGCACACAGTATCTATTATACTGAAAAGGGTACTCAAACTAAATATTCTTTCCGCCTTGCATTTTAGGAAAATCTCTGAATTTACAAGAACTATTAAGACAACTGCTAAAAAAAGCAATGGCAAAATCAACAACTGAATTTTCCTGCTCTCCAGTAGCACATCTATGGCAGGTAGACCTGCAGAATGAGCAAGCAGTCTAGAAAAACGGGGTATACCCTATGAAAAAACAGTGAGTGCGCAGGCGAGCTGGTGGATGTTGATCATGATGTAGAAAACCCGAGATTGTGGTAAAAGTAGGGAAACTTGGTCGAAGAAGAAAGACAGGGGAAACGAACGTCTCAAACTCAGCTACTGCGTTTATTTCCTCAATTTCTTATATACCCACAACCCAACCGCCACCACCGACGTCACAAGGTCAACCTTTGTTATCTATACAATCCTACCCACACTGGTCTTCACCTCAACCGTAAACGGTGACCTCAATCCCAAAAGGGAAGCTTACGACCTTGAACAAAAAAGCAAACACACCAAAACAAACACACAGACCTCCTCCCTTTCCAACCGGAGTCTGGAAAGGCAGTGCTTTATCTAAACGAGAACTGATAAGACCCAACTGAACCCCTGCCCGCAAAATGACTCATTGCACGTTTACTTACAACTATTAAAAAAAAAACAAAAAAAACAACAACTTTACATTTTAAGAAACTTTTTGGAAATACTTCCGAGCTGCATCGAAGCATGGCTGATACAATTGCCGATGGATTTGATACGAACTGTCTCTTTTATGAGCCTCTTAGTGTTGTTGCGCTCTCTGTGAATAATGTCAGTTTGCGACCAATGTGCCGTACAATCGTTACACTCACTAATGTGTTTAGCAATTTCTTCTTCTTCTTCGACCAAGTTTCCCTACTTTTACCACAGTCTCGGGTTTTCTACATCATGATCGTATACCCTATGTATCTTTCTTTTTTTTTCGTGCTGCAGAGCAAGTGCTGAAAGGAGGTTTCACGGCATCCATTTTTCACAAACAAATTTCTCGCAATCAGTTGAGAACAAGTTTGAGCAGTGAACTTGTCCTTGACACTGGCATAATGTTTTAGTGTTGCCCGCGGAGACTCAAATAAATTTGTAAATAAAAACAAGGAAAACCAACTTTCATAAAAAAAATCTGTCACTTTAGCAAAGAAAAGTTATCTTGACACATATATGCGGGATACAGTTTTACAGCGTCTATTCGTGTGCTTAACCGATGTTGAGGCAAAACGGTGACAATGAAAAGAAAATGCCCGAGTAGCATTAAGGGAAAGACAGAACGGATGCATACCTACAAAAAAAAAATTAGAACGACCACGGGCAGGAAGGTCTGGTGAGGCTCTCGGAGGGACTCCCTGCAATTGGCCTGCGCAGATCACAGGACAAGATCGGTCAGAGCTTGCAGTCATAACGTGCTTCATACAGTGAAGTTCCAGAAGCAGCTGCAATTGGAAGCAAATTGCATTTCATTTCTCTGCAGAACGGAGAGTTTAATAGATAGCATGCATTCATTAGGTGATACAGTCATGAATGAATCGACTTTTCAATGCAGCACTATATCACCAAATTGTTAACCCGTGCCGGGCAACACTAAAAACCGGAAGCATTATTCCAAACTATCTCAGCTTAAAGTTAACCACGGACAAAGCTTCAAGCCATCCTTGCAAATTCAGTGCAGAAAGCAAGCCATTAGACTTTGTAGTTGGACTCCATGGTACGTCGAGCTTATAATCATGTGTCACGCTGTTTTTGCTGCAATGGCTTGTAGTGTCAAAAGTGGTCCACCTTAAAGAGATAAAAAGTATAGACGTTTGTAAGTAGGACCCTGGCCTAGCCTTCACCTACATTGCGAGGTAGGACGTTTCAACCGGGATGTTTGCTGCCTGTAACCACACGACCAGCTTGTGCCTAGCGATTGTTCGAGCTGAGTATTTGTTCATACTGATATATTAACTAAATGCAAAACAATTACCTGGCAGGCAATATATTTTTAAACAGGCTGGGTCGACTCCTCATTTAGTCGAAGAAGTCGATGCGTAATAGGACAATACGAACAAAATTATGGGTTAGAATTCCTTTTGCACCCCCAAAATGATGTATTTTTGAAGGTAAGATACACACGGTACTTGATTTAGAAAGTGCCTCAGCTGTACAAATGCATATGCACTAAGGGCACTCGCCAAGCCTATTCTCCTCAGCTGTGCCCAGGTTAAGCGGAGTTAGAGTATGGGAGTACACGCTCACTGACAAAATGAGAAAGGCAGGGAGAAGTCTTAGTTGTTCTGCCACCAGGCCCCCTGCTACCTTCGATGATGTTTCAGCGTCTCATGAGCCTCGAGTGAGCACGTCCGTTCAAAGCGGGGTGAAAAGTAGAAGCGCGTGCTGGAGGACGCCCAGTCAATCTGTGTTTGTCATTGGCTATACTATATATTTTTAGTATGACATATTTTTAAGTGAGTAAATGTATTGCAAATATGCGGTCTACCTTTTACCATAATACAGAATTCTGATAACGATAACAACAGTCTATGCGTATTGCCATCCACCACTTTCCAAAAAAGTGTTCCTGCCTATCGGAACATCTACACATTGGTGCGCAAGTGGGTTCAGGACTGAGAGGCTACAAAACAAAGTGCTCGCAAGGCTTGCCTGGCCCTTTCAACCATGCGGGTACATTCGTCGCAAATCCCCTATTTTTAGCGAAAATTTTTAAGAATGAGCAAATCCTGTCCACGCCCGAGGTAGACCACTGAATCGTGATTCCCCCATATTGTGCGAATCCTCCTTTAAACTGCGGTACAACCTGCAAATGAACTCTGCTGTGCTACGGCACGCGTCCATGCTGCCTGCGTCAGAGGAAAACCACTGTTTGTGTTGAAGACGACATCCCACAACGTACAGGCTACAACGTTTAACGAACCAAGATAAAATTCATACCATTCAATAGACACAGATAGGCTCACAAAGGGATGACACCATGATTGTTGTTGTTGGTTTTACTCTTGCATACAAACAAAAGTGACCTCCTCTTTTCTCCGATGTACAGCAAACCCCTTATTTTTGTGGCCCCTATTTCTTCTCAAATCGGTCACAGAGGACATAATCGCGGCCACTAAATTTCGCAAAATTAAAGGCCGCAAAAATTAAGGGCTCGCCAACATTAAAGAGTTTACAGTACTTTTGTGTGTCACATGATGTTAACATTTCAAGGAGGCTGAAGGAATTGTTTTAAAAAAAATGGCCTGTGCAAACAAAAAAATGCCCTTCCTCACGTTAGGCACGCGAGGTTCTTTTGCACTCTCTATAAGGTGGCAGATTTGTTTCGGCAGAGCTTTTGGTAAAACGCAGTCTCAAAACTAGATATACTTGGCGTCAAATATTTTGTGTTGCATTGTAAAGGCTAGAGTAGCTTCTACAGTGCTTCAGCTGAGCACGTTTGCGAGAGCATGTGGTTTAGTGTTCCATCTCATTTGCATAGTCTAGAGAAACTAGAGCTGACAGAGTTGGGAGCATTCCGGAATAACAAAACGCCAACTATAGAAGCATTGAGAGATGCGCACATGTGAACTGTGCATTTCCTAAAAGTGGATTCGAGTAAAGGTAAAAAAAAATATGTGTACTTATGGCGGCCATACTTGCCATACTTGCCTTCCTCAAGCATGATAACTTGTCCCTCGGTAGCACCACCAGTAAGAAGCACCAGGAACACGACTCCTGGATTGAATGACGACCCCCCTCAGGTCTTGGACGGAGATCCGAAACACTGCTTTAGGCCAGATGTTGTACCTGGCGGGGCAGGGGCTAAAAGTAGAAATTAACAAATTTATTTGAAGTGATACATTCCTATAGCATAAACTCAAGATAGCAGGATTTTTAGGTCAGTGATGTGTTTTAATTAAACACAGAAACGGTTGGTTTATATGACGAACCAGCAGCCCCCGTTTTGCATAAGTGTAACGCAGTGTCTAACGTTACGTCCGACGGAACCCGAAATAAAAATTAAAGTTACGCCCAACGTAACTTTACGTCAAGCATTCGAGTTACGTCCGACGTAACTTAAAATAAAAATTAAAGTTACCGTATTTATTTGAATATAAGTCGACCTTTTTTTTTTTTCTCGGAAATCGCGACCAAAGAATTTCGACCTACATTCGCGACCAAATTTTGCGACCCTACCATGAGCATGGAGCTATCGGGTCACCGAGCCGGCGTTGCCGTAGAGCCGCGCCGTTTCTTGTTTCAAAAAGCTTAAAACAACCACAGCAGCAGCCGACGACCTGCCGGCGGTAGCCGCGCCGCGGGCGTCGGGTTTCGCCATCGCGCCTGTAGCATTCCCGGCGCGATGCGCCACGCACTTTGCCCTACATCCTCGCAAACGCGCACAAAAAAAAAAAAAGGTTACTTTTGTTTGTTCCTTGAGACGGGTCGGCTCGCTACTCATGGCGACTCGCCTCGCGGCCCGCGGCGTTGCTTGCGTCTTTGTATTTTGTCTTACGTCGCTTCGCCCGTCTCTACCTTCTTTCGTTTCTTCTTGTCGGCATTTTACAACGGTGTCAGTGAGGTATTGTTGCGAATGTGCGAGAATGTCTACCGAGCTGACGAAGCTTCGGACGACGATGACATATCCGGAAGTTCTGACGGTGATTAAGTTTTTGGCATCGCCCCGAGATTTAGCTGAGAGTGCTGTAAATAAAGGTTTGTTTATTTCTTTGTTTTGCCCAACCTTTCCCCTGTTCTTAAAAATAAAAAAAATAGATCAACCTATATTTGAATTTTTTTTTGTTTTTTGTTCTCGGTGGGTTCAATAAATACGGGTTTACCTATTTTCGAGTAAATACGGTACGTCCCACGAAACACTAAATAAAACTTAAAGTTACGTCCGACGTATCTTTACCCCAAGGTTTCAAGTTACGTCCGACATAACCCAATGTGAAAAGTTACGTCCGACGGAACTCGAGATAAAAAAAAATAAAGTTACCCCCACCCGCTGCCCGTTTCGACCTGGATGTGTTTCGTACCGGCGTAGGTCGTGGTACCGGCACGGGTTCGTGTAATTATTATTACTACACGCGTTCCTGTAATTACACACGGTCCAACACTGATGTCTCAGGCTCGCAGCATGCGTGCTGAGAAGTTAACATCGTACATCGTTTTCAAGCATGGCTCCTCGTTCATCGGCTCGATTTACATTTTCGGTAAACGACAAACCGTGATGAAGCACAATTATTGCAGCTCAAAATTTTCACGAACACTTGGCACGCATGCTTACACTGAAGCGCACCTAACTTAATTTAAAAGTAGAACAGAAAGGGGACGAGATTCGCTTACCGCTTCACGGAGAGACAGACACCTTCGGATCCTAGGCCTACCGGACGAACTTCGAAGTCGTTGACGGTCCGGGGATCGGACGAGGAAAGCGGGCCGCGCTCCGCTGACCCAGGCTGACCACACCTGGGTGAACTATGAGAGGCGCCGTCGAGTTGAGAACCAGAGTCGCAGTAGAAACGGACCGCCAAACATCTGTTCCGTACAACGTACAACGAGCCGACGTCCCCCACGCAGCTACGCCTCCGCCATCTTCTCCGCGACGACGCGAAGCGGGGAAGTTGAGTAGCGGAAGCGGAAGTCACTAGGCGGCCGCTTTACGTTTCGCTTTTAGCCGACGCCGGCTTCGGTTGCGGAATCGTGGGGTTGTAGCTGGTTGCGACGAGAGGAGCCACGAAAAGACGCCGAGTTGGCCGTGTACGAGTCACGGTACGAGCAACGGGCCATTTGCCGCTGTCGACCGGCGACGCGGTATCCTCGGCTTGGTGTCACGATCGGTTTGTTGCCGTGCACGTTGGCTTTGCTATGCGGTACGGCTGGTGCGGCTGTCGAATACTTGTGGTACACATTATTCGAGACAGTCGCCCCAAGACGTCGCCGTGAAGAGTTGACCGAGGAATTCGTGTAAGCTCAACGTCGGTCTATGTTCCGTTTCGACATGTATGGTATATGTAACGATACCGGTGGTAAATGTTGGACGTTTTTGTTGGAAGAGGGCGGTCGCCTTTCTGCATGTATGACTAGGTGATACCGGTGGTCTTGAGGTATAAGCGTTTTGTTGGAAAAATATCGGACGCCTACGTCATCGGGCGCAAAATCATACCAGCCGCACCGAATCATATCGGCAGACAGACTGGCTGCCAGTATAGACAGGCGCGGTGCCATACCGGTGCCGGTATCTCCAGTTATGCAGAACGCCATACCATACTAGCTGCATGCATAATAACAAGAAATTATGGTGGCGTCATACCAGAACTGTACAAGCCGCAGGTATGTTTCTTGTACGTTTTTCCAATAGGGCACCGCTGAAAAAATCATTTCATCCGAAGGGGTTTCCCCAGTTGTCGTCGTCCGCAAGAAAGACGGCAGCATCCGTCTTTGCGTCGACCTCAGAAAACCCAACAAGGCAATAGTCGTCAACAACTTTCCCTTGCCGCATACGGAAGAACTGCTGCACACCCTCAGTGGAGCCCGCCACTTCTCCAAACTGTACCTGGTGGCTGCATATCACGAAGTCCTGCTTTACCCAGACAGTAGGGACTTCACGTCATTTGTAACACATGAGGAGCTCTTCTGTTTTAAGAGGATCTGCTTTGGACTTGCGTCGGCTCCAGCTGCGTTCCAGCAGCTGATGACAAGTGTTTTTCATGGCTGCAGTGGCGTCCTCTTTGGTCTGCATTGGACTTGCGTCGGCCCCAGCTGCGTTCCAGCAGCTGATGACAAGTGTTTTTCATGGCTGCAGTGGCGTCCTCTGCTGCATAGACGATATAACCGTCTTCGGAAAGACTCTGCATAATCACATGGAGAACCTTCGGGAACTTCTTTGGTGGATCTCTAAGGCCGGACTCAAGCTCAATGAGAAGTGCGTCTTCAATGCACCTGAGCTCTCGTTTCTTGGACATGGTGTCTGCGCTGAAGGCATAGCACCCTTTCAGGCCAAGCTCGACGCGATTGCCCATGCAGCCGTCCGATCTCCTATGGGCACAGTCAAAACGCTCCCCCGGTAACACTATGCTACGGTTGAAATTTAAGCAATACAGAAATAAGGTTAATGCCATGATTCGTCAGGCCAAACGCATGCACTTTAGAAATAAATTTAAGGACGCTCGTTCTGATATAAAAAAAACTTGGTCGCTCATCAATGATCTCCATGGTACGAAGAAGTGCAATAAAAGCAATGATAGATACCTTCTTTCGCAATTCTCTACTGATGGACAGAGTATTGCTAATGAATTTAACAATTTTTTTCTCTCAAGTATCAGGTATTGCAAGACAACACCCAGCTTCATGTACCTTAAACAATAGTGTCTTAGATTCAGCTTATCTTCCTCTTCTCTCTGAAGAAGAGCTTAGGTCAATCCTTTTTTGCCTTAAGCCGAATAAATCTCCAGGTATCGACGGAATTTCAGTTAATGACTTGCGCAGAAACTTTGAAGGAATAAGGGCTGTTCTACTTTCGATTTTTAATCACATTATATCTAATGGTATCATTCCATTACCAATGAAAACAGCTTTGGTGATTCCATTATTCAAAGGAGGCGCGCGAAATAACGTAGAACATTATCGACCTATTTCCATTCTGTCTTGCTTTGCTAAAATACTGGAAAAACATTTGTGGATAACTATGAATAGCTTTTTAGATAAACACAGTTTACTATCTCCTTATCAGTACGGATTCACACAAGGCCGAGGTACTCAAATGATCCTTGAGGACTTTTCTGACAAGCTCAATTTTTCTTTTGAACGGAATCAAGTCGCCTGCGCACTATTCCTGGATGTCCGCAAGGCATTTGACAGTGTTAGCCATCACATTTTGTTAACAAAGCTTTCAAAATTAGGCTTTCGAGGCTCTTTTCTACATTTACTGGAAAACTTTCTACAGGATAGGCGTCAATGTGTTTTATTTGGAGGGTATCAAAGCGGATTCTTTTCAATCAAAGCGGGTGTCCCCAAGGGATCGGTCTTAAGTCCACTGTTATATAATCTTTATGTTAATGACCTCTCCATGGTAGTACTAATTTCACTATTTCAATATGCTGACGACACCGTTATTTTATCTAGAGCGTCCAATTATTCAGATGCCTTTTCGTCTTTACAAACTGCGGTAATTAAAACTATGGACTGGTTTGAAGCTAATTTAATTAAAGTTAATGCGTATAAAACGCAGCTAATATGTTTCCACAACCCTTTGAAAAAAGTTAATATGACCTCCTCTTTACGATTACATACGTCTAGATGTTTATCATGTGCATGTGAGCCTATACAGCATACATCTTCTGTAAAATATCTTGGCCTATTCTTTGACAGTGACCTAACCTGGAACACTCATCTTGCTCATGTGTGTAAGAAAATTCGTGCAGTGTCTTGTTTGCTATACAACACGAGATATTTTATGCCACTATCCGTTCGAAAAATTGTTGTACATGCTCTTGTCTACAGTGTGCTCCGTTACGGTATTACCGTGTATGGCCATTGTGCTCTGCGTTGGCAAATTAGAATTAATTCGATTTTGCGTTCTTTGTTAAAGACAATTTCCTATGATTTATGCCTTAGTAAGGACATTGACGTGTTCAAAGCATTGCATTTGCCTGATTTTAACTCGCTATTGATGGAAACAGTTGTTCATAGGCATTTTTGGGATAGCCAATTTAAAGTTCTATTTGTACCTTCTCGTATTCTTAGACCCAAAGAGCGTTACCGGATACCTCGATGTTCGACAAGATTTGGAAAAAGAGCTCGGAGTTACTATGTACCAGCATTTATGAACGAACTACCTTCTAGTATTTTAAATTTAAGAACAAAATACAAGCTCAAGAAAGCGCTGAGAAATTTTAGTTCGTAAAGTGCTCACTAGTTTGCTTTTGTTATTTTATTTTTTTGTGTGGATTTTATTTTACATGTTTCCTTTTGCAAACGGCTGGTTTCACAGATTGTAAGACGCTGCCAGTCAAGCCCAATGTGGCTTAGGCAGGTCTGATTTAACATACGTTTGGTTCATTTGCAATAAAATATTATTATTATTATTATCTGAGCCTGGCATGCTGCGCTTTTCTTCGGCCTCGTGGAGTATTACTCCTGGTTCGTCCCCAGGATGGCCGAGGAGGTAGAGCCGATGGACCAACAACTGCGGAAAGGTGTTCCTTTCGTCTGTGACGCCGACGTGGACGATAGCTTCGCCAGGGTGAAGAGACTCCTCGCCTCGCACCAAGCGCTGAGCATGTTGGACCCAGAGCTCCCTGTCATCGTTGCCACAGATGCTTCTGCATATGATCTGGGTGCCGTTCTGCAGCAGGTCGACGGGCCTCATACTCGCACTGTTGCCTTTGCGTCACAGACTTTGACCGCAGACGAGCGGAAGTGCTCAGCAGGCGAGGGAGAGGCTTTGACTTGTTTGTGGGCCTGTGAGAGGTGGCACACATACTTGTGTCTCACTGATCACCAGGCCTTAGTTTACCTACTCTCTGCACGAAGCACGGGAAAGCGTCCCCTTTGCATGGCACGGTGGACAGCTCGGTTGCTCTGCTACAACTTCAAGGGCGAGTACCGTCACGGCTCTGACAGCAAAGTGGCAGAGGACCGGTTTCGACTACCTGCGCCAGGCACCGAAGGTAAGCCGCAAGCCGAAGAAGAGCTCGTGTCCCAGGTGATATCAGTTGCACAGAGCGCGAGTCTGTTAGCGCGAACAACCGATCGCCGGTTTTTCCAGTTTTGTTCTTTGAAACTGAGGGATGTAATCCAAGTTTATATTTCTACGGAAAGAACTCATTTAGTTTTTTTTTTTTATGTGAGCGATAAAATTTTGTGCTCGCTAATACTATTTAGAAGTAAAATCCGAAAATGCGCCGATGTCGTGTTCGCACTAACAGTGTCGCAATGTGTACTCCGGGAAGACCTGCAACGCGCCACAGAGGAGGATGACACTCTACAGGACGTCGTGCACTGTGTCCAGATGGTGTGGCCTGCTCGGAAGAACCTAAATGCAGACCTGGTCTCATACTATGAAGTCCGCAGCGAGTTGTTGGTGGTCGACGGTCTGCTTCTCCGCTCAGAACGCGTCGTAAATCCGACCAGGCTAACCGCGACGTTCGTCCAGAACGCGTACGAGTCCCACCCTGGGATTGTAAAAACGAAGAGGCGGCTTCGAGAGAAGTTCTGGTGGCCTGGACTAGACAAACAAATCGAAGGCATAATCTGCAGTTTTACAGTCTGCCAGTCTGCAGACAAGCGATCAAGACAGCGCCAACACCGCTCCTACCAATGCCACTGCCTGAAAGACCTTGGAGCAAAATCGCCATCGACATCGTCGGCCCCTTCGAGCAAGCACCAGCGAACTGGCGGTTCGACATCTCGGTTGTCGACTATTACTCAAAGTGGCCGGAGGACGCCTTCTGCAGCGACATTTCATCGCAGACAGTGATGCATTTCCTGTCTACCGATTCCGCACGAGAAGGCTACCCACCAGAGATTGTCTCCGACCATGGCCGACGGTTCACATCAAGAGAGTTCGAGACGTTTATCAAAGCAGGAGGAATAAAGCACTCGTTCTCCGCAGCCTACTACTCTTAGGCAAACGGCCCACCACCCTACTCTCTACAATATTTGCACAGGACAAGTAAAGTCACTTTCGTTCTGGTCGGGACATCGTCTGGTTGTAGCCTAGTGTTTATCCCTTCCGCGGCCGTCTGGCCCGGAACACAACATAAAGGAATCCCCAAAATAAAGCGTTGACGAACGCTCGTGCAAGTTGCCAATTGTTTTAGGCTTGTGCTTTGGAACAGTTACTGCAGCTGACGCCGGCACGTGCGGCGAGTGGAAATTCTCCCCTGCATTCTCCTTGATGTTGTTTTTTTTTAAATTTAGCGATAGGTCTATTTAGTAGATTAGTTATCAATAGGCACAATTTTTAAGATCAGTAGACTCTCAGGTAAATAATAAAGATTCCCCAAAGGATTGGCCGCTGTGCAGCCAGCGTCGTCCATCTCTACGCTCGCACCGCCCTCTAATTGCTTTGGTCCAAGCGCTTGCGTGCTAGTTTCCTTTCCTTCCGGTCTCCCAGAATGGTGGTGCCGTCGCGCTTGTCTACGTTCCTCCGGCTCCTCGGGGCGGGTCTGTGCCGTGTGCTAAGCAGCTTCGCTGGTCATCCAACTTCACAGAGCGGAATGGCTCATGATTTTTTCGCTCCATGGAGTATAGCCTGAAGAGTTTGGTCAAAGCTCCACCTCCAGCGAGATTGTTTCGCCTTTCTGAACATTTTGTCGCACGTGCAGTTCAGGCCCGGCGGAAGAAAATGAGCGCGTGACGAAGGTGGAAGTCCTACCAAATTATTTTCCTGTCACCGGCTGTAGAAACATGCGAGACGATAATCTCCGTTGCAATACAACCGCTGACACTTCTTCTCAGGAAACCTAGTTGATAGGTTTAAAGTCGAAACCGAAATAATTGCTTTACTGGTATTAGAAAGCGCAGAAAAAAAAGAGAGCGAGGAAGAATGCACGAATAACGTGGACGGACGGGTGACTTCTTCCTTTCTGCGGTATTTGCGCTTTTTATTAAGGCAGGCGAAAGCCTTATTTGCCTCATCGTTCAGTCGACCTTCAAAGTCCTTGAGCGAAAACACGTCGAGACCCGAAAGGTACTAAAACCGGTGACACGAAAGGCAAAAAAAAAACCCACGGGTCGCCACTGGGTCCCGAGGTGGCGTTACTTGTGCCGAAATTGGCCCTTCAAAAAGAGTTTTCGCTCTGGTCCCTCGGCTGGCGTGGAACCAGTGACCTTTCGTTCAGTAGTCGGGAGGGGTACAGCACATCCGCAAATCATGTGTTTGTCTTTAATGCAATGGCTGCTACCGGCGTATCGGCTGCTGCATCAGCTGCTGCCGGCGCCAGTTGCTTTATTAGCCGTGTCATAGCCCCCTCTATACTTAAAACGCCTGGCAGTTTGACGACGGAGCCATAGAGTGCCTGGTCGCAGATTTGGAGCGCTAGGATCTAGTAGCACAGAGCATATCTCGGGGAACCTGGTAATCAGCGGAGAGCTTTCGCAGCGGCGAGGAAACGAAACATTGTTTTCAAACCCGACAAGAAAAAACGTGGTAGGGCGAGGAACGCGAGGAGCACGAGCGGACATTCCATCGCTTGGTAGAAGCGATCTGCAAGGCTTTGTCAGTATAGAGGAGGCTATGGCAGTGTGCGACGCGGACGTCTACCAAGTAGCGCACCATGTCGGGCGCGCCCCATGGGGAGTCATCGCAGGTAGCGCCAGTTGTTTTATATAGGGTTACCAGCTCTGCAATGAAGGAAGTCGGGACGGGGGGGGGGGGGGGGGGGGGGTAGGGGTAGCGCGAGGGAGAAGGCAGATGGCAAAGGGGTTTATACAAATGATGATGATGATGATAACAGGCGCCCGCCGCGGTTTCCTGCTTGCTCTTGCATGCTAAAGTGGCTAAAACCTCGCAGCCAACGCTAGACACCGCAGCATTGTTCGTGCGATTCGTGCAAACTCCGTGTTTTGCAGCGTGGCGTGCATTGTTGGGTGTGCGTTGGACCACATATAAGATTTCTAGCTCGACCGTCTGGACCAAATCCGGGACACATAGCTGTCCCGACAGGGACGATGAGGGACTCGGGACGCTTTATGAAAAGTTGGGACAGTCCCGCAAAATCCGGGACGGTTGGTAACCCTAGTTTTATAAGCTGTGTGCGGCGCGGACATCAACCGAGTAGTATAGTGTTCGCATACAGATATCTGAATATGTCTGACCTGGTGATGAACTACGAGGAATTGTATGCGTGAAAACCAGAAATAATATATAAAACAAATAAATAAAAATGTAAACAAAGACAATGCAAACAAAGAGAACGTGAAACAAAGTAAATTATGTGTATGTCTTTAATGCATCGGCCCTTGGGCTTTCGCCTTCAAGTCGTCTTCGGGAACCAACTACACTTTGTTTCGCTTTTAGTTACCGCGGCCGACGCTGCGGGAATCGAGCAGCGCCAAAATGTATCGTCACAACGCTGGTTGTCTTTGTGATGTTTCTATCCCCTGGTCAACCAATCACTTGCAGAAAGATGCGCAGGGTCGCGGTGCATTCACTACCCGTGATTAGTTTACTCGCCGATAGACAGGCACCAAGTTGATGACCGCCCTGTGTATGCATTTTTGATTCTGCCTGATTTTCTCTGTTGGATTGCCGCATTATCTGCGGTCGGACTTCAAGTGAAATGAAGTATAGCTCGCTTATTCTTTTTAATTCGTAATAATTGGTATGGGAAGTATTAAAAAAAAAAATTGGGTTGTGTGTATGTTTATACAGCCTAGAACTTGGTCTGCCTCAACGGGCGACGAGTCTCCCAGCTGTAGATGAGCAATTTAGCCAGTGCGGTACAACCGCTAGCCTGGGATCTTTAACGTGCATCACGCAGTAGTGATACACGACCGCACGCCGGTACGATGCTCATCCAGATGGGAAGTATTCACTGGCGCCTATAGACGCTTTACACACCCCTATTGAAAAATCCACCAGCCCGGGTCTGGTGTGTTTCTGACGTTTACACCAGAGCGGAAATTCAGACACGGGTCTTGGCGTGTTCTGGTGTGTTCTGGTTCCTTGGTGTGCTCTGGTGTGTTCTGGTGGTTTGGTGTGCTCTGGTGTGTTTTGGTGGTTTGGCATGCTCTGGTGTGTTCTGGTGGTTTGGCGTGCTCTGGTGTGTTCTGGTTCCTTGGCGTGCTCTGGTTCCTTGGCGTGTTCTGGTGTCTTGGCGTGACCCTGTCAAGTGTGTTCTGATGTGACCCGGCCGATCTAGTGTCTTGTGGGGTGACCTGGTTATGCATGCACGATATAATTTAGATGCAGAAAGGACTGCTGAAGACAACAGCTAGCAAATTTTGCAAAAAGAAGACCAATTTTTCGAAGGTTTAGGTGTTCATTCTGCCATGAATCAAAACTACAAAGAGAATGAAACTTACTATTTTATTTTTTTCCCAACAAGCACCACTCGCACACATTCCCTTGCACACAGGGCTGTCCGTGGCTTTTTTCTTCCATGCCGTTTTTGCCAGCGCATCTGGATGGGGAAGATGATGGCTTGGGCAAGTTGGTATTGCGTGATAAAACCTAGTGCATTGAAAACATACACGAGCAGTTATTCACAAAAAAAAAGCTTAAAATAATAAAATCACACCTACAACAGTAAACAAGGAAGTTCTGTCGTGTCCAGCCTGATAATCAGTCAATTTATCACTCGGCTGCCCTCCCGCATTGAATCTGCTTTCCCCTTCCTTTGGGCAAGTACAGTCAAACCAAATTACATCGAACCGCAAAAAACCGTCTCCCACTACAATATAGCGGGATATTCTATATAGAAGTTTTAATGAATTTGACTACGAACAAGCACGCCACATTTAGAAAAGTAGCTTAATCTCGAAGGGGAATCTGCACGTCATAAGGGACGCTCACCGCAGCAATTTAGTGGCCACTTCTTCGTTTACGGGCTCAGCATCTCTAGAGCCCTGCGCGGATAAGTTTGATTATCCGCATCCGAAGACTTTGTATCTGTATCCGAACCGCATGTAAACTTTTTACATTATTGTATCCGTATCCGATCCGCATACTTTGTATCCGTATCCAAACCACATCCGCAAAATGTGGAACCAGATCAGACTCACAATCCAGGCATTCATTGTATATCATAACATCAAGCGAGAATGAAAAAAAATGAAAATACAAAAAACACTTTTTAAGTTGTTTGCTTATCTTTGTACAAAGAAATCTTCGGGTCACCACTCAAAGGAGATGTCATTTTATCAATATCAGTTTCATCGTATTCATATTAAAAGCAATCAGCCTTCCCGAGACACTGCGCGTCGAAGGAGAAATTATCTCTGTTATGTGATCGTCCTAGGAGTCCGCGACCTTTGCCCAGAAGTGAACAGAAAGGATTTCGAGGCACTTCCTTTGTTTTTGGAATCATGACCACACTACCCTTTGCGGAGAGGGAGACGTTTCTTCTACTTTGTTGTGACTTGTACGTTTGAGGTTTTCTTCGCCCGGAGAAAGTTTCCACTCTTTCCCTGCCAATGTACTAGCTTTCTCGGGACGATTGATGCCCTACAATCTTTACTTTTTTTATAGATAGCATTTTTGACGAGAGGCAGCGCACTAACTGAAACGACCTTCAGTGAGAATCAGATCTTTCTTAGGATCCCTATTGTTTCTTCGAAACGTGTTTTGTGGAAATACGTTTCGTGGAAAACTTTTCATTGACATGCATTTCATGGACACGCGGTTCGTCGATGCTGTACGTTTTGTGGGCACATGCCTCTGCGACGTTTTGTTGACAACGCATTTCTTCACTAAGCCACTAAAAGCTAGCACGCGATTACTAAGGTGAGCTTAACCAAACCATACCCCCTCCCCCCTGTAACCAGGCGAGACGCAAAACGTTTGTTACGAAAATAGCAAGGATGTGTGCGACGAAACGTGTCAGGTTTTCCGATGGGACGAACACGAGAAGCCTTTCGATCAAACCTCGCATGTCGACGAAACGATCTGTAGATGAAACGTCAGTCGACGAACTGAATGCCACCGGGCAAAAATTTAGATTTGGATCCGAGGATATCCGCATCCGCAGCCCCTGACATCAGCACCCGATCCGCAATCTGCCAAAATGTGTCTAATTTTTATCCGCATCCGCCCGTTTACTGTGGCTATCAGCGGATATGCAGGGCTCTAACGATCTCCCTCCGCAGAAGAGATTTTCCTTTTTTTGTTTTCTTCTGGGCAATAGACGTGGTCGCTTAAGAGAAAAAAAGTCAGCTTTCTCTGCAAGCTGGCTTTCCCCCAAGGGTTATGCTCCGCTGGGGGAAAGCCAGCTTGCAGAGCTAAACGGCGCTCTTGGCAGTTCAATTTATCGGGAGATGCTGCAATTTTCGTTTGATGTAACCGCATTTTAGCTATATCTCAAATCATTGTAAATAATAACTCACACTATACACACATTATGTGCACAGCTAAGCACAGCTCAGCCAGAACAGATCCTGTGCCCTTCCAGGTTGATCAGAAACACCCACCTGTCAGAGCGTCAACTTTTTCGTGTGTTAGGGGCTTCTTGCCCACTGCACCCTCCTAGAGGAGACGCCTGCAGGCTTGCCCTGACACACTCCTATCGAAGAGCTCCGCAGGCTCCCATAGTGATCGGCTGACCATTCCGAGAAAGCGGCAAGGGGTGGCAGCCTTTTCCACGGCGTGTGTAAATGCTGCCTCTCGCATTTGATGCCAGGTCCAAGATGAATCTGAAGTGAGTAACACTGTCAAGCAAACGCACAAAAAGTGGAGAAATAAAGGCAACACAAATGGGCTCTCCACTTTCGTCTGCAATCATGTTCCTGCTTTGTTTCACTGAAATGCTGAATTGTACATATATAAATAAAAAAATGAAATAAATTAAAGGGGCACTCCCTAGTATTCCAGGATGGCCTATTTATGTTCCTAACTCAACCTATGTGCTCTAAGCATCCAAAAAGTCCAAAACTTACAATCATGTGCAGCTTATTTCGCTATTAAAAAATGCAATCAAAGACAGCGAATGTGGTTGAACCAAATCAAGGCGAATAGGGTGGAACAGCGAAAGACACTCGTCAGTCAATTGCAAGCGAGGGCTTCCCGTGCAGACGACCAGGACTGGTCGGCTGCTTGTCCGCACGTGAAGCCGTTGCTTGTGATTGCCTGATGAGCCCCGTTTGTTGTTTGCCTACATTCGGCCAGGTTCGGTGGCGTCATCTGTACGTCTGAGATTCACTATCTTTTATCAGATTTTTATTAGTGAAATATGCTGCACATGATGTAAATTTAAATTTTTGGGATGCTTAGAGCACATAGAATGTGTTACAGTCATAAATAGGCCATCTTAGAAAGCTCCCGAGCGCCCATTTAAGAGAAGGAATTTCAGATTTGGAATATGCATTAAGAAAGGAGGTCCATTATTGCTGTACGCATCAAATACTAATGATGAGATAAAAAAAGTGCTCCATGTGCTTTTCACATATATACGATATTGTAGGTACCCTTTAAAAACCATTCGACAATTTTTAAATTCAAAATCGCAAAGTACGAAGGAAGTATACTGCTGTGCATTGCCCATGTTTTGTACAAATATGTGCATTCTTGGGCAGCCGAGCGATGTGAAAAAAACACCTTTGGCCCCACTTCATGACGAGACATGAAAAATAAAACATGAATGAGTGTGCCATCACCATAGCTCACTACCTTCCCTTTCTGTGTTCAGAAATAGGCATCAATATGTCTCACCTCTGTCTTCTTTGCTAGTCTATACTAGCGAAGCGGGCTAGCTTACTAACCCCTGGATAGGTATTATTGCCACTGCTAAACTGTAATTTGTGGGACACGGATGTCAGATAGCACTGTTGTTACTCTCATCCGCATGTACACTTTTTCGAAGATAGTTCACCTTCTCGTCCTATGGCAGGACATGAACCATCTTCTTTTATTTCTATTTTTTCTATTTTTAGTAGGAAAATAGGCATCGATCGAGCATATTTTTTGGATATTTAGGATCCTTAGAGCCCGTCGAATGAGTTATCACTAGGGCTCTGTGTTTTCGGATAAATCCGTAAATCTCCGAAAAACACCCGCCGGTAAAATTTTAGTCAATTCGGATTTATCCGATAAACTCCGAAAAGACGGTATTTTATAATTAAGTTTGATCAGCGTAAAGGGTCAATGGTCCCGAGAAAATGGCACCACAGTTTTCTTTCAAATCTCGGTTCATTGACAAAAAGGGGTCTTACCAATCATATCGTCAAGGTTCAGAACGACATGTCATTGTGCATTCGGGTCACGACAAAAGCCCCTGTATTGGTTTCCAGTTTGGGCCATACTATTTGTGTTTTAAGAGGAAGAGAGGTTGTGTTTTTGTAACAGCTAAAACTATATATGGATCCTAGAGATTGCATAAAATTGGAAGAGGGGCAGTTGAAACTTCCCAATTACATCCTTTACCACTCCACCTAGCGTGGCCGCGGGGTAGCATGGAATAGGATGGGATGAATACGTGCTTCCCATCGACTACCTCCACGAGTTAATTTTAAAGGTGTCGGCGTTTATCCAAGCCACAGATGTGTGCAACTTTTGCCGTGGGACAAATTAGTATTGCCAATGGCAATGGCACCAACACCAAACCCAGCGGAAGAAATATTATTTGATATAAGCGCGTTTTATTTTTCCTTATCTAGCATACGTATACACCCGGATATTATTTTTTATTTTTCATAAGAAACACTGCGAAATTAAGCTCCGAATTTCAAAGATTTTGGAATCAAACAAAAATAAACTCCTATAAACTCCGAATTTTTGGAAAAAAAATAAGCTCCGAAAAACACCCTCCGAATTTGACGAGAAATAAACTCCGAAAACACGGAATCCTAGTTATCACCAAGAACAGACGATCTCAGAAACGTCTTTAGTCCACCTTTAAGCCAGCACCTGTGTTTATCTCTTTGTGTGCCTGAATGTTTGTGTCCTTGTCTTTTGTGCCATTAGTCTGTTCTCCAGAATGAGCCAATGGAGTGGAAACAATAGACAAAGTGCCCTGTAGGCCCAGATACGTACCTCACGATCCCGGACAGCAAAGAAAGGTGGCCAAGAGAAGGCCACAGCCTCACCAGGTGGATCAGCCACAGCAGCAACTAGGAGAGCAAACTGAAGGTTAGAGAGACGAGTAACATCAAGGTCTTGATTCGCTTATACGTTTAGGACATACTGTAGCTTTAATAAAGAAGACGTGAGCCACACCATGTAATCCCAAATGACGTGCATGCAGTATAAATAAAGCACAATATTCTTTCACAACATCAATCTAGCCCATGCTAAGGAGCTATGTTAGTCAAATCATTCAACCCCATGTCTTTGTTGTAGTAATTGAAGGAAGCATGCATATGCCCAAACAAAATGTACACTACAGTTACTAATAGGGTGAGATTTTAGTAATGCATCATAAAACAAGTGAAAGCGATTGGCTGGTTTTCACACCATCAGCCAATCACTTTCACTTGTTTTACGATTTGCGAGGATGCAAAATTGTGGAGGTAGTGTCAGCTCTTCCTTGCGGTACTTTTAGTGAGGTGACATGAGGGTGCTCTGGTCACTATCATTAAAGTGGTATGCTGCTTATGATGTTGCAACAGCCAGGCTGCTTTATGCACTAAATAAATGAAGACTAATTTTTGAAATCACGCCTTCAAGATAGTATTCTTATTCACGTGCAATACTGCCAACCTTACCAAATCGTGTCGTTGCAACTACTCGCATGTCAAGTAAGCAATGACTGTCTCGTGCTATGCTGCATAAAGAAGTCATGAAACGAAGTCGTCCTGCATGTACATAATTAGATTCGGGCCCACCAGCACTGTCACACTGTCAGTAAATTAATTTCTGCTTCTATACAGATCAAAACCCATTAGGTTTTGCAACATACAGTCAGAGGCGCCTTGGGCAACGACACTGTGTGTGTGTGTGCGAGGGGGGGGAGGGGGGGCAGGCAAACACAGCAGAATCTCAATAATACGAATCTCTCCACTCCACTCCCTCCCCTCATTGAAAGTCACCGAAACAGTAACCGGCAATGCAGTTTGGCACGACAGGTTGCGCCATCTAGCGGCTGCCAAATAAAACACTGGATGGGCCAGGACGGCCAGGATCGGTGGGCGCATTTTAAAAAACCACGTGTGATTGTGGCATTTCGGATCGGCGTGAGCCTTTTGGGGAACTGTTTTTCTTAAAAGTAAGTCCCGGCTTCATGTCTCTATGACCGCACCGGGCTCCTGTGACATCTCGCCTACTTCTAGACTTCCCCCAAGAAATAAACGTCGCTACAGCTGCGTGAAAGACTGCCACAGTCACGAAGGTGATTCAAGCGTCAAACTATACCGATTCCCTTCGAGATCTTGGGAAGCGACACGGCGACGGAAGTGGATTACTGCAGTGCGACGCACCAAGTAAGTGAATTCTACAGTAATTGTTGAAGTGAACGAAAATAGATGTGCAGGCTTGTAAAGCGGTCCGACGAACTCGTTTTGCAGACTACTCGGCAAAATAACAAATTCATACAAGTTGTTTTACGAGTCACTTAGACAGCCACACAGGGAAATACGGTAGAAACAATCAGGCCGATTCTTGCTTTGCTGTGCCGTCGAGAATCAGGCGATCAGGCCTTCAAGAAGCGAGAGGCCCATTGGCCCGTTTCGGCACTCGTAATTGTACGTGGGCATAGCTGTTCGGCACACACGCGGTCACCACCAAAACCTTTTAAACCTGCGAGTTCTGAAATAGTGGATTTTCGTAGCACATTTGTTTGTTTCGGCAACCAAATTTAATGCTGAGTCTGGTAACAAATGTGACGGCATGCAGAAAACAGGATGCACAAGTTTTTCTTTAGAAAAAGATCATGCGAAGCATAAATATCCTTCTCTCACGCACACTTTGTTGCCTGTCACCTTTTTACACCAGGCTTGCATATCACATTACAGCCATTGCAACGTGCATACTGTTCTCTAGCATGCAGAGTTTGGTTCCAATTACCCACCTTTTATTCTAGCCGGGGGCGAGCGCGAGGAAACAGGAAGAGGTTGCTGCACAGGCTGGGCCGGGCAGGAACGATGCAGCCGTTCTGGTTGGTCTGGCCCGTGGCGATCCCCAGAGCGTTCCACCAACGAGGTTCGGATCACGAACGGCGGAAACGGCTAGCCCTGGCCATACCGGCCTAGGCCATGACGATCCCGGACTGGTTCCGCAGCGAGAATCGGGCTGTGATAGCCCGGAACAGCTAGCCTACGCAGCGCTGGCGTGGGAAGGACGATCCGCAGGCCTGGACACGGACGCCGACTGAGAGCACTCACGGGCTACAACCGGTCCC
>JABSTQ010000690.1:0-41823 GCA_013358835.2 Ixodes persulcatus
TCAGGTTTCGGGAGTCTGCTCGGACGACCCTTGAAACGGGCCCGTTCTTGGGATGCTTGTTGATGCTAACCGAGTGTGCCTGTGTGTAGAGGGTTTTGCCGCTTTGTGTGAAATTGTCGCTCTTTGCCCGAAGCAATAATTTAGCGGTTGGCGCCAGCCAGACTGGAAAATTTGCAGAGAACAACCCTACAAGGAATTCGGGTTTGGCGGTTGCGGCGCCAAAGTTGACAGCTCGCCGACCATTGGAGAACAGTGTACCACGTGGGAGTGGTAGAATTTGAAAGATTGGTCGGTTCCTGAGGGGAAAGGAGGCCCATACGGGCCTACAAAAGAAGTGCGGAGAGGATTTTGAGGGATTCGGACTTTGGGATTTGATTGAGAGAAATTGGGGACGGGGGTCGAGACTTTAGACGGGGCAGGATGGTCTCCCAAGTTGGGACTTGTAACTAGAGTGTAAATAAATGCACATAGTTCTATTTAAGCAGTGAGTCGACCCGTCACTCATCGACGTTCGTGCCACCACGCTCCAGCCCATCGGAGCGGAACCTGCCTCCCACACCACCGGAGGAACAACACAACTTTAACTGGCGCAGTCGACAGGATGGTGGCGCGATTTCCGGTGAGACGACGTGGCGGCGACCTGCGGGCAAGTACGTGAGCTTCGGCTCAACGGCGGACGAGGCAACATCCACGTGAGAAGCCTCGTGGGCTTCGGCCCGAAGTGACCAAGACGACATCCCCGTGAGAGGTCTTGGGGGTTTCGACCCGAGGTGGACGAGGCGACATCTCTGTGAGAGGCCTCGTGGGCTCCGGCCCGAAGTGACCAAGACGACGTCCGCGTGAGAGGTCTTGGGGGGTTTCGACCCAAAGTGGACGAGGCGACATCTCTGTGAAAGGCCTCGTGGGCTCCGGCCCGAAGTGATCAAGACGACATCTACGTGAGAGGTCTTGGGGGGTTTCGACCCAAAGTGAACAAGGCGACATCCTCGTGAGAGGCCTTGTGGGTTACGACCCGAAGAGAACGAGCGGACGGAGCAACATCTACGTGAGAAGCTTCGTGGGCTGCGGTCCAAAGTGCATCGACGACGCAGCATCGTCTGCGTGAAAAGTGGCGGGGGTCCGACTCCGACGGGGAACATCGAGCGACACCGGAGACTCATCGCCTCAGGAGCAGCGCACTGACACAGGTGGGACTCATTTCTGTTTCCTCCGGGTTTCGCATGTCAGTGGTGTCGCGGTCGATGACTAAAGGAGCTCGAGGTACGATTAGCGAGAGCGGCGATAAGAGCCTGGTGATGTTGGACGACGTATCAAATGGGGGAGGAAGTGAAAGGGAGAACGCGCTCAAGTTTAAAATTGCATCTTTAAGACTCAAACTCGAGATATCCAAACGCTAATCAGGATGAGGAGAATCGCCGCGGTGGGGAAGATGAGGGCCAGGTTGAGCGAGCGGAAAATCTGAGGCGTTCGTCAAGATGGTGGAACACCCTGGAGGAGTGGAGGAGTCACCCGCTGCCGTCGACGACATGCCCGGACAGGTGAACATCGAGGTCCGCTGCGAAAGCGTGAGCGATGGTGACGGCGGCGAATGGAGTGAGAGCAAGAACGAGTTTGAGCTAAAAATTGCAGCTCTAAAAGCCAAACTCCAGATCGCCCAATTTAATCTTAAGCAGGCAGAAGAGAAGTCGCGCCGCATTAGGAAAGACGAAGGCCGGGTCGAAGCGGGCGGCGCATCCGATGCGGTCGTCGAAACGGGCAGGGGACACTCCGAGCCTACCGGGAAGACAGACGCGGACGGCGATGATTGCGGCGACATCGAGGTCGAGCCGGCGGTCCAGACGGGCGAGGGGCACCCCATGCCCACGAGGAAAACGGACGGCGACGACGATGGGTCCGAAACCTTGTTTGAGCGGCAGAAGGGTGAAGATCCGGAAGACCGCGAGGAGAACGCATACGGCGATGACCGCGGCGGCCGCGTGGTGAAGCACGTTCAGAGGAGAGCTGGCGCCGACGAGGCAGATGCACCCGCCGGTGATCCGGTGACGCAAGGAGGCGAGAGCGGGAGCGATGGTGACGGTGGCGACGAGGGGACAAACCTGGCTGGCGACATCGAGCGCAGGGATCCAGGGAACCCCGGCGCACCGGTCACCGCAGCACTGGGGAGGCAAGGGCCGTCCCAGGCCGGAAAGAAGCGGCTGCGCAAGGGCGCAGCGACAGGTCGGTGTCGGCAGTCGAGAGGTGCTCCGGGTCCAACCCTGCATCGGCTCCGGGCTGCGACGCGGATGACCACGGCGAGAACGTGGACGACGGCGAGAGGACGGCGAAAAGGGCCATGATTCCTCCGATCCAGGCGTCGAGACGGAAGATCCGACTGCGGAGAGGCACCGACTTCGGGACCGGGGCCGTGTCGACGCCGAAGTCAAGCCGGCGGTGCATCGCGGGGCGACGCCCAGGAAGAAGGTTGCGTCGCGCTACTCCAGAAGGGGGAGTCTGGATGCAAAGTGCTGCGGGGGCGGCAAGCGCCAAATGAGCACGGAGGAGAAAGAGAAGCCCCCCGGCCACTGGCCAGAGCTCGCACGCGAAAACGGCAGACCTCCAGTTTGAGCTCGGGATCAGCGAGTGTCGTGGAGGCGACTGACTGCGCGCCGCTCCAGGCAGTCCTCAGAACGCCTTTAACGACAACGAGATGGACGAGAAGACGGCCACGATTAGGGGGATAGCTAGCGAGGCTACTAGGTTTTTGTTTCGCCTTTAGCCTACATTTATTTCAGTGCCCTCCTGATTAACTTTTCTTTTGCTGTTCGGTTGGCCCCTCGGTATTTTATTTTACGAAATATATTTTGTTGTATACAGTCTTTATTCTCTGCGGGAGAAATTTGAGTGTCCGCACGTATTCGAAACGTGCTTTGTAGCCAGAGCGTTGGTAAGCATGTCGAGGCTAGACAAGCGTGATTAGGGCATGATGATTATGCCGTATTTTTTTAGAGCTCCCACCACTGATTTTGCGGGACCCTGGAATGTACAGGAGTGGGTCCAACCTGTGTGTGATCGTTGGTGGCAGTTTGACTTTGAACGTGACAGCTATAATGACAATTTTTTTTTTTTCATTTTGTATACCCATTCTGGTCTGTGCTCAGACGTTTTGCCTGCGGCAGCAGTGTGCTCGCTGTTTTAGTATTTCTGGTGGTAGAATGGTAATCATTTTTTTTCGGTGCCGTTTGATTTTGTTGACATTTACGGATGAGCGCTTGGTGAATATTTAGAGCGTAATGTTGACGTTGTTGCTTTTGGTTAACTGTGGGCCAAGCGGTCGGTTTGAATGTTTGCCAGCGCGTTATTCGGGGAAGAAATTTATGTTGCGCTTACATCAAGTGTCAACGCAACAGTCTTGGTGGGGAGGAGTTAAGTATATAGAAGTCATGCTTATATTTAAGGTGTTTCTTTTGTTAGAGCTTCTCAGAGTTGCGTCGGCATTGTTTTTTTTTTTTTAGCTTTCTAGGCTGGTATCGGCATTTTGGAGGGAGCGTTTCCGGGGGCAGAGCGGCCGAGCGGACGAAGCGGGTCCCCCGCGGTCGTTAGGAAACGTCTCAGGTTTCGGGAGTCTGCTCGGACGGACCCGGGACGGCCCGTTCTTGGGGATGCTTGTGGATGCTAACCGAGTGTGCCTGTGTGTAGAGGGTTTTGCCGCTTTGTGTGAAATTGTCGCTCTTTGCCCCGAAGCAATAATTTAGCGGTTGGCGCCAGCCAGACTGGAAAATTTGCAGAGAACAACCCTACAAGGAATTCGGGTTTGGCGGTTGCGGCGCAAAGTTGACAGCTCGCCGACCATTGGAGAACAGTGTACCACGTGGGAGTGGTAGAATTTGAAAAGATTGGTCGGTTCCTGAGGGGAAAGGAGGCCCATACGGGCTACAAAAGAAGTGCGGAGAGGATTTTGAGGGATTCGGACTTTGGGGATTTGATTGAGAGAAATTGGGGACGGGGGTCGAGACTTTAGACGGGGCAGGATGGTCTCCCAAGTTGGGACTTGTAACTAGAGTGTAAATAAATGCACATAGTTCTATTTAAGCAGTGAGTCGACCCGTCACTCATCGACGTTCGTGCCACCACGCTCCAGCCCATCGGAGCGGAACCTGCCTCCCACACCACCGGAGGAACAACACAACTTTAACTGACCTACGTCAGTGATGGTGCAGCAAGCCACTTTAAAAACAAGTACCAAACTACACGAGCTACAGGGCAACAAGATACACGTCAGTGAAGTCTATTTTTTCCGCAACTGGACATGGCAAGAGTGCCTGCGATAGAATCGGGGTCGTGTCAAGCACCAGGCAACGTTGTACAACCTCCGACGGCCCACCAACCAAGTCGGCGTCAGAGATGGTTGCTCCACTGAACACTAAACTGCCGAACGTGAAACTAATCCACCTCCCGAAAGCTGACGTCAAAGCGTTCAGGGACATAAAAGCAAAGGAGTGGGACTCTGTTTCTGTTGTTCGCGGAATTCAGTTATGTCACTTGTGGCAGTGTACGCGGTCCGACACTTCGCAACCACAGTTGTTTTAGGAAGAACAGTAGACACAAAAATGTATCTTTGAAAGTAAAGTCTTTTATGGTTGCGAAAAACAGATCGAGGTCGCGAGCTTGCGGTGCCACTGAGAAGAAACGAACAGGGATCACTACAGGTAAAACGGGAAAAAAATGTTCCTCCTCGGAGTACCAGGAGAGCGCCGTGACCGACTCAGGTGAACAAGGCTCCTAGACTATTTCAAGGCCTCCGCAACGTTCCCTTTCCACAACATGACGTCATCACTGTGAGATCGGCCCGAATCCGAGAACACCGGCCTTGGCTTGGAACGACTTACGGCTTTTGTAAAACTTGTGGCCCGGCGCAAATAGTTAGAAAACGTTTCAAAAAGCTATTCTTATAAAACGTGAATAATTGAACTAGTAACAACAAAAAATCTTTTCGACGCTTTTAAGTACGGAATATTTTACACGCCTACATTTTTGCTACGCAAGAAACTTAATTGCGTTGATGTGTGGAGCGCAGTATCGCGGAAGGCACGAATTTTGGTGGCGCGTACAACCACTTCTGGCAACCATGAACAGTGGTAACGGCGCATTTGATTCTGGCCGCTCGCGTTGATGTGCTGATTTCTGTTTTGTTCTTGTTTGTTCTCGGATTACGCGACATGCCTGGCTGCTGTTGTGCGCCAAACTGTAACTCAAACTATGTGAGTGGGCCGAAAGCGCGGGTTTACCGCTTTCCTTCTGAGGCGGAACGAAGAACGGCTTGGACGAAAGCAATACCTCGCGAAGACTTCGCGAAACCGAAGTACAGCGTGGTGAGTAATTCCTCTTCCGCTGTTTAATTTCGTGGTTGTTGCATGTTCCCTTGCTGTTCGGGGTATTGCAATGATTCTTGATCTTACCAGCTGGGATGTCTTTGTTTTCTTTCTTTACACGGGGAATAGTTTTCAAGCTTTCGCGCATAGTTCCGATTGGTTTACGAGGACGGCGCCAGAATACTTACAGAAAGTATTTTTGTGTCTATACGAGTGCGCATTAGAATTATTGCGACGTGTAACTTACCGCTTCCCATTTTATTGTCGTGGTACCGTGCGCGAATCGCCTGTCCTATATTGAGATTTTTGCACTTTCTACAGGTCTGTGAAAAGCACTTTTCTCCGGGTGACTTCGCCACTACTACAAAGTACACGGACGAAAAAACTGGACGAGTGCTTGAAGTTCCTCTTCAGTTAAGGCGGCTGAAGCCCTCCGCTACTCCTAGCATCTTCCCCAACTGCCCTGCATACCTGTCCCGCAACATACCTGCTGCCCGTGAAGGTCCTGAAGAAAAGCGCTCTCGGCTTGAAGCGGAGGCCCTGCAGGAAGCACTGACGCTCTCCACCGAAGCTTATGAAGACGAACAGAGAAAGAATTCCGTTAGCAGCTTTGACGAACTCGTGGCTGCTCTCAAGGAATTCCAGGTGGCCGATTTCTGGACAAAGCTGGTCACTGACAAGCAAGTGCTTTTTTTGAACTTTGCTCCTCGAGATGCACCAGTTGTGCGCTATTCAGTGACGGTCTCTTCAGATCTTTCATTGAAAGCGTTTTTTGGGGACCTGCAGCTCGACAAGGTTGGTCTTCTCATTTTTCCAATGTGTGTGTCTGACATTAGGGAGCTAGAGAAAGCTTTAGAGGCTGTGCATGGTTTTGCCAAGAACTCCTCTAACGATCAGCAGCGACTAGAAATTGTCTTAAAGAAGACAGTGGCAATTCTAGAGGAGCTGTCATCAAAAAATTCTCACATGAGTGGCAAATGGAAATTGTGAACTTCTTAATGCAGCAGGTACACATGCTTCTAAGCAAGTCTCCGAATTACCCTGCGGACCTGCTTGTGTTTTCAAGTCTCGTGTTTACAATATCCCCACATGGTTATAGGTTCATCCGGAGCACGTCAAAGCTCAAACTGCCCCATCCTGTCACTATTAGGCGTGTTTGTGCGTCGTACAGTGTCAACCCGTGTACAGAGCAGCAAAGTACCCTATTTCTGTCCTATGCAAAAAGAATTGCAGCTGCAATGAACGATCATGAGACGACTGTAACGCTAGTCATGGATGAAATCCACCTCCAGCCATACCTCGACTATAAGGGTGCAACCGTAGTGGGAATGGCCACAAACAGTACAATTGCTGCAAAGACAGCATATGTGTTCATGATCCAAAGCCTTTTGTCAGCGAGCAAAGCTGCTGTGCATATACTGCCAGTAGCACAGATAGATGCAAAACAGTTGCATGAATTTCTTCGTCAGCTGATAAATGAGCTCGAGAAGACTGGACTTCGAATTATCGCAGTAGTTTCAGACAATAACTCCATCAATGGCAAGGCTATGTCATTTTTTTCCCAACCTCCAAAGGTTAACACTGTGTACCAGCATCCTTCGGACCAATCAAGGTCCCTGTTTTTTTTTTTTATTTTGGATACTGTTCACGTGCTCAATTGTGTACGGAATAACTGGCTCAACCAGCGAAACAGCAGCAAGTGCATGTTTTTTCCCGATATTAATGCTGCTGGTGATCAACCACATGTGCTGACAGCTTCATTTAATGCATTGGTAGAGCTTCATGAGAGAGAGAGAAATGAGCTGGTGCGACTTGCTCCAACTTTATGCTTGAAAGCACTCAAACCTTCGAGTTTGGAACGGCAGAATGTCAAGCTTGTCCTGAAGATCTTTAACATTCTTACTGTTGCAGCACTTAGAAGCACCAAGGCTGCAACACTGCAGCATGCCAAAGGCACAGCTGAAGTTATTAACATTATTGTTATGTGGTGGTGCATAGTAAATGTGAAAACGCCAAACAAGGGCCGGCGTCTTCGGGACAAGCTTCAGGAGCCCATAACGGTAGTGTCTTGCCCCCAAATTGATTTCCTGAACAAAGTAGTCAAGTGGCTAGACTACTGGAAAAGCCTGAAGCATGATGCAGGCCACCTCACAAATGAGACACACAATGCAGTTCGTCACACATCGCTTGCTTTAGTTCAGGTTTCGCTTTACTGCATTGAAGAACTCGGGTTCAAGTATGTCCTTCTTGGTAAATTTCAGTCTGACTTCCTTGAGGATAGGTTTGGACGGTACCGACAATTGTGCGGCGCACAGTACCACATCTCGATCCGCCAAATATACGAGTCGGAACACAAACTCAGATTGCAGAAGGTTCTTGAGCTTCCCGAGTTCGACGACATCTCGCTGTGTGCCCGCACTGATGTGGTGAATGCTGCCGTGAAGCAGTTTGATGTTGAAGTGACAGCAGTTGATGTTGAAAAAAAAGAACACATGCTCCCAGCTATTACATACGTGGCTGGGTACTGTGCGCATGCTGCGCTGAAAAAGCTCATGTGCCCATTCTGTAAAGAGAACCTTGTGGTTGACAACCGCTCTCTTGAAATTGAGGCAGAAGAGCTCATTGCGGGTGTAACAAGAGGTGAACTAAAGTTCCCGCAGGCCGTGGTTGTAAATGCTGTGATGACAATGAATATTGTGCTGGAAAAACTGAGCAGCGAAAGATACGCGTTAAAATTTTATTCTTGTGAAAAGCAAAAAGATTTGCTTGTGTCCCTGACAACACCCCTTGTTGAGTATAATGAGGATCTGGACGTCTGTGAAAACGGCCATTTACCTCACGGGGTGATGGGTTATGTACTAAGTGCGGCTGCCAACACTTTGTTGAATAACCTGTGCAAACGAGAAAACAACATGCTTGCTGAAGCAAAAGCAGCAAAGCGAAAACTGAAGACGCTTCAGGCATAAGTGCATAACGTCTGCTATCATTTCGACTGCTGCCTGGAAATTATTGTCACACAAGTGTTTTCTTTTTGTGTGTGTGTGTGTGTGTTCTGACCTATTTCTGTTTCTTGTTCCCTTCAATTTGTGCAAACAATGTATTTGGAGACGTTGCTGTATGTTGTTTAGAACTTCGAGGATTTTCTTTTTGCTTTGTTTTGTTTGAAATGCTGAGGTATTAATATTTTTGTTTGAAACTTTGTTTATGAATGTGCTATCAGTTCATTTGTGGAAGCTATTCCTGAGAAATTGTATTTTTGCCACAAACCCAAGTTCTTATGTGTGTTACAAGCCTATTTCATAAACTTGTCAAGCTTATTCCTGCGAAATAAAGTGAAAATTTGTACCCCCGAAAAGCAGTTGTGATGTTTTAATAATGGATGTGAAAATCGGGGCGCCAGGACTCTTGCTTTTAATTTTGTTATTTAATATGTTCGCGAATCGTGCGCGAGTCCTGGACTCGCTAAATGTTTGTAGATATAGGCGACATGGAAGTGAGAATTCGAAGAATAAATACAAAACACGACTTGAAACGTCCTACGAGCGCCAATCTGTTTCGTGTGCATTTCTTCTTCGTCCTTGTTTTGCGCTTTTAACCTTTTAAATAATCATGAACCAACTAACTCAAACCAAAGTCTTAATTCCTACGAGCTTTTCTGAAGTAAAACGTATTGTCAGTGTTCTGTTCTCGAAAATTTAGCGCCGAGGACGAAGAGACTAGGAAACGCATTGCAAAGCCTGACCGAGTGGGTGAAGCCAGCTTCCAGGCCGATCTCACTTCGTTGACGTCACGGGAGCCTGCGGAGGCCTTGAAATAGTCTAGGTGGTGTTGGTTAGCCTGGCCACCCCTGCTCTAGACCAACTGAAATCACTGTCGTCACACCACCGCGGTGGCGCTGCTGTCGGTACTGCTGATTCGCAAACGCTTCACACCTCCCAAAATTGGTTTCTGCGCATGCGCAGGGCCCACACTGAGTGTGGGCAACGAGAGCCTCATTTGTAAGCACTGTGTTGGTGAATACAAAACCGTCCGAGGGTTCCGCAGCGTAAGACACGTGGAGCAAAAGCTCGCGTTCCGTTACACAACTCCGGAATACCGGGTTCAGTCTTCCACCCTTCCTTTTACAAGCTATGTAGATGAGCAGTGTACTTGTGTGCGATTGCGTGATTCCTACATGAAACACGTTAAATACCCGAGCTAGGCTGTCGAACCACATAATAGACACATTGTCCCTCATCAGCGAAGACATCAGTCGTCATTTTAAGACACTTTCTTTCCCCTTTCTAATGCGAAAGCATTAACTGTGCCATAAAGCGTAGCCGGCCTTGTCTGTCCGCCGAAAATGGCACCTAAATTCCCATTGGCTGTGACGCGTCACGTGGCTAAAGTAGAAACGGCGTCATCGTTGCAAAGGAGCCAGCCGAACTGATGGCGGCGCAAAGGGAGGGGGGGGGGGGGGAGGGGGGACAATGGTATTCGCTGGCCAGGCGTTAGCATGCACCACTTAATCGTATGCTCAAGGACGACGCCTATGCCTCGTCCTCTAGTCGTTGTTCTCGACGTCGTCCCTAACGTCGTCCTAGAGGTCACCCTAGAAGTAGTCCTAGACGTCGTTCTTGACGTCCTTCTCTAGGACGTCATCCCCGACGTCGTCCTAGACGCCGTTCTCAAAGTCGTCCTCGACGTCGTCGTCGGCGTCTTCTTAGACGCAGTCCTTGAAGTCGTCCTCAACGTCGTCCTAGACGCCGTCCTTGACGTCGTCCTAGAGGTCGTTTTAAACACTGTACTTGGCGTCCTCAACGTTGTCCGAAAGGTTGTCCTAGAGATCATTCTATACTCCATTTCACCTTATGTTGTACCGCAGAGAAGGCTAGGAGCGCGAGCTCATGGCGTTGGGAGCTGCTCTTAACGCACGAGAGCTTGTGCCGCCGAGATGTGCCCTAGAGCAAGGAGCTCGCGCTTGTAGCTTTTCCTGCGGTACATCATAAGGTGAAACAGAGTATAGACGTTGTTTTTCACGTTGTCCTCATTGACCTCCCAGACGCCATCCTTGACGTTGTCCTCGATACGTGCACAGGAACGCAGATGCTTCGTCACGGAAGCCGTGAAGCCTTTAATACGTGTAGGGGAACATTACTCGAAAACATATCACCGGTGGGACTAGAATACTTTCGCATTCCTACACGTAAGCAGTCTTAAGTGTCCTCCCGTAATTTTTAAGCCTCAAAATAAAAATGTAAATTTAACTTCTGAAGCTTGAATTCTGTGCGAGTTAAAGAAAAGAAAGTTAACTTGACATTCCTTTTAGTCTCGATGACTTGAGGCTCATTTTGTTTTAAACAAGAATCGTATTTTAGCATACTTGAAGCCCAATTTGTAAATGAAAGTCAAGTTCATTTTCAAAAGTAACTGTTGAACACACAAAAAAAAGCTAAAACACTCAACTCAAATTAGCAGACATGATTGAAAGAACGTGCATGTCTAAGGGAGAACAAAAATTATTTCGAAGGTGCCAAATATAAGAGCACAAGTATAAAAGCACACGGAAGAAAACTGTCCAAAGACAGGGACTGTTCGTTTTAGATTCATATTTATCATTTCGGACTGAATTATCAAGAAGCTAGCCAAACTTAAGTATCAAAGTATTGCTTACTGATGAAGCGATCCATGTCTGCGAGGGGGTCGTAGAGCCTACTCCTGACTTCGCACATCGACGGGGTCAAGTTGGCGTTTTTCAGAATGATTCTTACGTAAGAAACAAGGGCCTCTTTACCAGCATGGTCCACGGTTGGAGGAGTGCAACTTTCGCAAATCTGCAAAAGAAGAGAGAAACAAATGCCAATATAAAAAGCAGGTACTTGTATTTTTTATTTTATTTTGGAACTTTCATTTGCCACATTTTTGCCCAAGGTGCCTCTTTACCAAACTCTAAAATTAAGTACAGTTGCTTTCCAGAGAGCAGTTAGTTCACTGGTAATTGGTCACGCGATTCTGTTTATTTTTCTAAGTTTTTAATTCAGCTAAATAACATGTATTGTTCACCCTCTTTGGTACGTTCCTTTGAAAATGTAACATAAACATTACACATATTTTGTTTTCACAGGATTTTATTACATCAGTTCCCGACAGAATAATTACATTACTTACAATTACCCATTGTGTTTATAACGTGATCTCTTTACGTCCCGATTACAATTTTTAGATGACCGGGATTGAGTGATGGTTACGGGTGAGCTTTTTCGTAATTAATTTATCTTTTTTTTTTTAAGCTTCCATTCGTATTTCACCAAGGTTATCTATAATAAAATGTTTTCTTCTTACCCTTTCTTTCAAGCTGAACGCATCGACACCAGTCAGAATGTGACGACAGAGGATGTAATTTGACCAGCTGTACTTTTCCCGTCGGGTTAAAGTAAGCTTGAAAGTGCGAACAAAATGCCGTAGAGGCTCACTTCAGCAGAAAGTAAACATTGCGTGTCACACACGATTTATTTTTAAATAGCCTGCCTGGCCTGCAAGTTTTACACGTGACGTCGACCCACTAGACAGCGCAAAAAATTTGAAAGCTGATTTTGGCATCACCATAATTTGCTATTTTGTTAATAGCCCTTTCCGATTTAGGAGTAATAAAAAGCATGCTGGGAAAAGTGAATTCTGAACAATAAAAAAAAATTAGTTTGGGTAGCCGAAAAAAAACTGCCGCTGTTCTTTTTTAATTAAGTTCGTAGAATAGGTTCCATTTTCGTACCACCTGCTCCAATAAGAAACAGAAAAAAGCGAAACGTTTGTCTCAGCACTTTTGTTTTATTTAGTAAAATGAACAAAAATGTGTCCATGCAAATGTATTCTTAATATATAACCTACTGAGAAAAAAGCATTCGAAATCCAAACGGTTGTCAAACTGGTCCACCCGTTTGAATCAAGCGTAATTTTGAGATAGAGGCAACCGTTTGAAAGGGTACCGCTGCGAAACGGCGCGCGTACTCTCGCAATGCTCGATTATTTGCAGCCACAAACCATACAAAATGTATTACGGTGTACTCTAAAATATCCTTTGCATGGTCAGCTTAAAGGGACAATGACACCAACCAAAATGTTCGTTTTATTTTTTGACAGGCGATTCGGTACAGGGGCGGATCCAGAACTCCGTTTTGGGGGGGGGGGGGGGGGGGCGGGGGGCGGAAAAGTTGTAAGGATGCTATTCTCCCATTCTTTCGTGTGCACCGGGGGGTCCACCCATGTCCAATTGCCCTCCGAGAATGGGGGAAGGGGGGTCGACTTTGTTTGGGGGGGGAGGGGGCCGCCCTCGCCGCCCCCCCCCCCCTGGATCCGCCACTGATTCGGTATGGTGTCACAAGACTACTCAATCAATATTTTGCTACATCTTCACGTATATTTTTAATAAAGTCGAAAAACGCAACTGCTTGAAAACGAAACCGAATTGTAACGTCGACCAACACGAAACTGAAACTGCACTGGGGAAGAAGAAATGTAGAGGAGGAGAGAGTTGTCGGGATGCACGTGACTGTGCAACTTCTTTTTTCTTCAATCAACGTATTTCCGGATTTTTTAAAGCCATAAAAAATGGGTATCATATTTCGTTTTAATTTTTAATATTGAGTGTGTGCCTTCGATGACCCACGACTTTGATTATATTTGGTGATTGTGTCCAAACCATAGAAAACGGCACGCGACCACGGAGAAGAGAGTGAGCGCGACTCGAATCGGCCAGTTCTAAATCGGTGTTTTTCGGGCAGAAAGAAAACTTTCCAGCCTCAAACTGTGTTCTGGGTAGTTGGGCTCTCATATGTCCTGTACGAATATAAACCATGGCGAACATAAAGACCGTGTCACTGTCCCTTTAAGCATTTTGGACAATTCTCTTTAGCTTTTTCTAGAGTCGTACTTATGACTGTCTTTAGATACTTTTATGGCTCTATCACTGGCTTTTAATACCGCTTTATTGCATTTCTTATGGCTAGCTAAAGATATTTCTATAGCAAATAGTTGCAAATGGGCAAAGAAATAGACACAAAAGGTTATTTTCAAACCTCCTAGAATTATGTGTATTAAAATATGTTCTTCTTACCCTTTTTTCACCCTGAATGCTCCTACCACGAGTCAAAACGGGACGACACATTATGTAATTTGGGCAGGTGTAATTTTCCCGTCGGGTTACGGTAAGCTTGAAAGTGTACAAATAATGCCGAAGAAGCTCAATCCAGCAGAAGGTAAGCATTGTGTGTCATTCTCGATTCTCGACGTTGCGATGCTGCGCCCGCGCAGCTCGCAACAAGTCTGGGGCCTGTTGGCAGTCTACGAGCGCCGGCGGCTCATCGTCGCGACTTGAATGCGAATATTCTATGAACCCCCGCGACGATGAACCGCCGGAACTCACAGACAGAAGGTTGCGATGCTGCACGAGCGGTTGTTGAAAGGCACTGCGTAGGGTACGCCAAGCGTTGGAACGGCTTCGCAGGCGTTCGAAGGGCAAAGGATTCGCGACGACAAATCAGCGTCTCACATCTTCAGCAAGCTAACGGTGCTCTAGAGTCCCACGCTCACATTTCCACAGAGCGAGCGCGGTCGATCAGATCGTGGGGCAGTCGGCTCTCGCGTCGCGATTGCTACGTCGTTGCTCTACCTACACTGATGTCACCCGCAATGACATTCCAAACAGCTCTCTACAGTCTGCACCCTACTGAAAAAAAAAAACATTTGAAATTCAAACGGGTGGCAAACTTGTCGATCTATTTGGATCAAACGTGATTATGGGATACTTGTACCCGTTTGATACGGGTACCCGTTTAATACGGGTGCCCGTTTGATACGGGTGCTCGTTCGATACGGGTGCTCGTTCGACCAACCACGTGACCACACATTTGAACGCGCCATTTGGATAGGCAAATTATTTGGTAGCCCTAAATGGGTATCGTCCGGAAGGTTAGTTATCTTAAACTTATTTAAGACATGCTGAAACTCATAAGCCTATTTATAACAGGGAGGAAACGCGTAGAAAAAATGAGCTCGCGCAGGTGCTTGCAAATGGGCAGGAAAACAGACACAAAAAATTGTTTTCAGTTCTCATAAAAGTTTATTACAACCTATTCCATAGACAAGTACAAACGTGCAAGCGATCTGTGAAATGTGAGAGGCACTCTAAGCTTTTATACAACTGAGAAGATTGCAAAGCAAACAAGAACCGAAGTAATTCTAGACTATAATGGCAGACTTTCGGAAAAATTACTCTCCCGGCTGCCGCGAGAACAGAAGCTGCATGATTCTATAGATAATCTCGACGTGTACCCGTAGAAGAACGGTCATTCGGTACCAACAAGTAGGTAGGAATGCACTTACCATAATAACAGCGGACTTGAAAGATGTAATCCAAGATAAATGTCGACACGGTCAAAGCAGGACAACCACACAAACACTAAAAAGGATCCTTGAAGTTTCAACACGATGCGGCGCACAAGCTGTCATTTGCCGAACCCAGCCAAACCGCAAGAATTCGTGAATTCTTTGAAGAATCGCTTGTTGCCGATATTCGCGTAGGACTTTTAGAACAGTTGGTACACATCCCATACGTTGTCGAGAGACATCCTAATAAGACCGCAGGGAAAGGCGGCAGATCGAAGCAGGCAGGACAAACGAAGTTGCAACGTACAACAAGCAGACAAAGAAAAAAGTGACTGCCAACGCGCGCGCTGCAGGATCTGTGCTTATCAGCGTGTAGCGTGCCCTTCCCTCTCTCTGGTCACGGGACAGAGCTGACCAGAGAGGAGGAAGGGGGCGACGGCGAGGTCAAATACTTTACTAGGGGAATACATTCCACTCCGCTCATTTCCATTAGACAGAACGCCTACAGTGCCGAATCCCGCCGGAAAGCAGGCGAAACGCGCGCATTTCAGCACGCTGGAACACTGGAAATGGCGTCGGCCAGAAGCTTGGCTTGCGCCCGAGCCAAAAAAGCACCTAGCGCGAGCTCGTAATTTGACTGCTGCAACGGCGGGCCTGCTCTCGCAATGCTCGATGTTCTTTCAGCCACGTGTTCGCGCGTTACCTTCGTTGAGTCTTGAATTGAGGTGAAATGGAGTCTAGAAATATATTCTATCATGCGGTCGCGTCCTCTGCGCGAGAGATTCGAGCTGAATAAGTTAATTGAGGCAACAAAGAACGCCAAATTTTTAAAGTTCTGTCAAAAATATCGGCTCGCCAACGTCGCACGTTTACGTATAAAAAAATCGCTTATTGCTGTTGCAGTATAAGCGAACATCAGCTCAATCAAAATATAAATATCATTACTTGCATTACGCGGACGATTGTAAACCGATAAACCGGCCCTCCCGCGGATTTCCGGAAACAGGCTGCCACGGCTGAAATAGGCGTACCCATGCCGCCGATCGGTACGTTCAGTATCAAAGGGGCTCCGGAGAGCCGTTTGATTAAACCGGTACAGTTTGCCGGTCACCGGTCACCCGTCTGTGCAACATGGTCACCGGTTTGAGCAAACGTGCGAATACTTTGCTCAAACGAGTGGCCCATTTGATCAGACGAGTGACCCGTTTGCCAAAGGAGTGACCTGTTTGCCCAAATAGGTGACCGTTATGGCTCATACAAGGGACCCCTTTGAGCTATACAGGTAACCCCTTTGACAAACTGGTGACCGGTATAGCTAAGCTGCTACCGGTGTGAACCCGATTACTATTATATAGGCGCCAAATGGTTTTTTTTTTAGTAGGGCATACAGGTAAAACAGGCGTTCCCATGCCGCTGCTCTGTACTTCAGTATCAAATGGGTTCACCGCCTAATGGGAGAGCCGTTTGATTAAACCGGTGCAATTTGCCGGTCACCCAGGCAGTTTGCCGGTCACCAGTTGCCAGCTTGTGCTTACTCGTCATCCGTTTTCCCAAACGAGTGGCTTGTTTGCCCAAACGGGTGAGCGGTATGGCCCTGACGAGTGATCATTTTGACCAACGGGCGACCGGTATGGCTAAACACTTTCTGGTATGAACCCGTTTACTTTCATACACGTGCGAAATATTTTTTTGTCAGCATGGTTGTAATAAATTTTGTATTGACAGACAACACGGGTTCCGGCGAGGCTTATCAACCACGACGCAGCTTGTAGAAGTGGTTCACAATTTCGCAGAAGTTTTGAATCGAAGGGGACAGGTGGACGTCATTTTTCTCGATTTTCAAAAGGCGTTCGATAAGGTCAACCATAGGAAGTTGCTAACGAAACTACAACTGATGCTTAAGAACCCTAAGCTCACTACATGGATTAAATCGTTTTTAAGTGGGAGAATGCAATTCGTAGACATAAAAGGTAAAAGGTCGAATATGTGCGAAGTAAGATCGGGGGTCCCTCAGGGGTCCGTGCTTGGGCCCTTGTTCTTCTTTATGTTTATTAATGACTTGGTTTCCAACTTAACCGTACACGCCAGGTTGTTCGCTGACGATTGCATCCTTTTTACCGAAGTAAAAACTGATTCGGACCAACTTAATCTCAACAGATCTCTAGCTCAGATTGGTGACTGGTGCAAGGAGTGGCAAATGTCACTAAATAATTCAAAGACTGTGTTTATGACTATTACTCACAAAATAAAGGCCTTAAATTTTCAGTATAGTAGAGACAATAAACCACTGACCCGTGTTTTATAATACAAATACTTAGGTGTTACAATATCTCATGACCTTCGTTGGGGGGCTCACATCAACAACATCATTAAAAAAGCTAACTCAAAACTGTGGTTTCTGCGACGAACCTTGAAGGAAAGCTCGAGTGACACCAAATTAACAGCGTATAAGTCGCTAGTGCGACCACTATTAGAGTACGCGGGGGAAGTTTGGGATCCTCACGCAAAGTGTGACGTGCTGAAACTGGAGAGGGTGCAGCGGCTGGCTCTGCGTTTTATTTTTTCCAGGTTTCGCAGGCTGGACTCCCCCACTGAGCTGTATTCTAAAGCAATTCTCCACTTACTAAAGTATCGACGAAAAACTAAAAGACTGAAATTCTTGTTTATGATCTGGAATAATCTGCTTTTGGTTGACAAAGGTAGTTATTTGACACCGCATAAGTCGAGGATCTCTAGAAATAAGCACAGTCAGACTCTACAACAGTACCGGTGTCTGAAGGACTGCTTTATGTATTCATTTTTTCCATTGACTATCAGCGATTGGAATCTACTCCCCGAGGCGGTGGTTTCCTGTCATTCCTTGCCCTCGTTTTGCGCTCGAATTGATATGTACACTGATGACTCGCTGTATTTCTAGGATTGTTTTTCTTGTGTCACGGTCGCTAAATATTTATACTTTGTGGTATTGTTGTAATATCTGAGTGGTGATGTATTGTATAGTGTTTTTATGTATTATTTGTTAACCCACACCTATTATAGTCCTACATAGGACTGATAGTATGTGAAATAAATAAATAAATAAATAAAAATTCTGGAAGTTTTGTACACATAAATTGGTGGATAACGTTCAAATTACACTAACTAAATTACCTGAATTGAGTTTCTGGTCCAGCGTAATCGGATTCCCTTGACTTAAATGAGTAACTTTGCAATTCAATATGCTTATCTCAGAAGTAATTCATTACAGATGAAACATTTGATTACTCTATTTCGCATAGACTCGATGACCGAAGTTCTGGGAAGAGCTGTACACTTGAAAAATGAAATTTAATAGGACTTGTGAATACTTATGCATTACATATTGCTATTGTGTGCCTTCTACATTTAATACATCTATTTTGTATAATTTCGTGTACAGTAATCTTTACAAACCCCGTTGTGCCCCGACTTGCTAACTACTTTGCAATAAATTAACAAACAATTACATGAGTAAATGAGTCGGTTAACAAATAAATAATAATTCGCAGCGACCTGTACCTGCCAACTTCTATGGTGCATAAAATGAATTAAAGGAGTTTAAAAAGCTTCTATAATGCATTAAACTCCTATAAAACTTCAATAATGAAGGAAACAAAATAAAATGGTATTGATGTGACGTGACCTGAAGTCAAGTGACATATACACAATTCAGTTTCCCCTCTAAATTTGTCGGGGAAACTTAGCTGCTGCATAGGTCAGTTGACATGCATTTTTTAAATAAATTTAGCGGGGAAGTTAATTCGTGTGTATGTCGTGTGACGTCAATTTTTACGATAAATTTAGCTGTGAAACAGAATTGGTCGGTAGATCCCTTGAGGTCAGGTTATGTGACATCAAAGTTCATCTTAAATTTAGCGGGAAACTGCATTGAAGTATAGGTCAAGTAATGCCAATTTTTCCGGTAAATTTAGAGCGGAAACTGAATTGGTCAGTAGATCCAGTGACATCAGGTAACGTGAAATGGAATTTTCCGCTATATTTAGCTGGGAAACAGAATCGGTACAAACCAATTCAGTTTCCCCGCTATATTCTGCGGAAAACTTTACGCCACAAGACCTGTATACCAACTCAGTTTCCATGGGACATGTCATGTGACATGTCATGTGACGTCAACTTTTACGAGAAATATGACTGTGAAACTGAACTGGGTCGTAGATCCCATGAGGTCAGTTTATGTGACATCAAATTTCAAGTTAAACGTAGCGGGAAACTGCATTGAAGTATAGGTCATGTAACGACACTTTTACGAGAAATATAACTGTGAAACTGAACTGGGCCGTAGATCCCATGAGGTCAGTTTATGAGACATCTGAAGTATAGGTCATGTAACGACACTTTTACGAGAAATATAACTGTGAAACTGAACTGGGCCGTAGATCCCATGAGGTCAGTTTATGAGACATCAAATTTCAAGTTAAACGTAGCGGGAAACTGCATTGAAGTATAGGTCATGTAACGACACTTTTAGAGTGCAGCTCTTAGACGCCCGTTTCCGGCTTGAGCGGCGTCGCCGTCGCCGTCGCTGTCGGCGTAATTGTAACACGTCAGCGTAACGCGTTGGCGTGACGCCGTTCGCCCCGCCGTGGCCGTCGGCGTAACCGTAACGACCGTAACGCTTCGGCGCAACCGTAACGCGTCGGCGTCACCGTCGGCGTAACCGTAACGCGTCGGCGTCGCCGTGGCCGTCGGCGTAACCGTAACGACCGTAACGCTTTCGGCGCAACCATAACGCGTCGGCGTCACCGTCGGCGTAACCGTAACGCGTCGGCGTCGACGTTGCCGTCGGCGTAACCGTAACGCGCCGGAGTGACGCGTCGGCGTCGTCGTCGGCGTAACGCGTCGACGTGACGCGTCGGCTTCACCATCGTTATCGGCGTAACCGTATCGCGTCGGCATAACGCGTCGGAGTCAGCGTCGCCGTCGGTGTAATTGCGCGGTGCATTATGGGACGTTTCCCATAATGCACCGCGCGGGAGGGAGGAGGGAGAAGGAGGGGAGGAGGAGGGTGAAGGACGGAGGAGGAGGAGAAAGAGGAGAAGAAGGAGGAGGAGGGAGGAGGATAATAGAGGAGGGAGGAGAGAAACAGGAAGGAGGAAGAGGGGAGGAGGAGGGAGGAAGAGGATGGAGGAGGAGGAGAAGAAGAGGGGGAGGACCTGAGGAGCACGGGAGGAGTAGATGAGGAGGTAGGAGGAGAGGGTATGAATGAGAAGGAGGAACATACCATCCCCTCTATACCCTTCGCTCCTCCTCCTCCTCAAGAGCTGCGCTCTAATTCAGCATTACAGGGAGTTGTAAATGTCTTTCATTTTTTCCGTAAAATTTATCGGGAGAACTGAATTGGTATGTAGATCCAGTGACATCAAGTAACGTTAAATCAAATTTCCCTCTATATTTAGTGGGGAAACTGAATTAGTATAAAAGTCATCTGACGTCAATTTTTGAGCTAAATTTGTCGGGGAAACTGAATTGGTGCATAGATCGTGTGACGTCAACTTTTCCGCTAAATTTAGCGCAGAAACTGAATTGGTCTGTATATCCCGTGACGTCCGGACACGTACATTAAATTTCCCACTAAATTCAGCGGGAAAACATAATTGGAGCATAAGTCATCTGACGTCAATGTTGCCGCAAAAGTTAGCGGGAAAACTGATTTGGTGTGTAGCTCATCTGACGTCGATATTTCCCTAAATTTAATGTGAAAACTGAATTGGTTTGTAGGTCCGGTGAAATCAGGTCATTTGACATCAAATTTCCCGCTACATTTAGCGGGGAAAATTAATTCGTGTATAGGTCACGTGACATCAAATTTACCGCTAAATTTAGCGGTAAATGCACGGACGGACGAACTGACGAACGGACGGACAGACAAAATTTCGGGATTTGATGGATATTGTTAAGAAGCCTTTCATGCGTTGGTAAATAAATATTAAGTGAAGAAGTTCGTACACAAATATATAAATAAATAAATTAATACTCTCCAAATTTCGCCCAGAAATCTTAGCCGTCTTCCGCTTTGGAGTTTCGTAATAAAATATATATTGCTATTTTTATCAGAAAGGCTTTTTTTGTTTTTTTTGTTTTCTAAAGGGAATATCTTTTCCCAGTCTTCTATCTTTCGCTTTAACGGAGTCGATCGCCTCGTTGGCGCTTGCTCATCTCGGTCGACATCGTCGTCTATCACAGCCGCGTACATGTTGACAAACGTCTCAATCAACTACCACCTGCATAATGTTTCTTAGCGCGCATCGGCCAAAAACAATTTCGTATAAATTAACCAATAAACGGAGTGCATTAAAATATTTTACAAAGGTGCCTTTTTTTCTAGGTAAAGGCAGGAAAACGGTAAAAACAGTCAGGTTGACGCCGCTAAGCCTCGCTAGAACAACACATGCTTGGATCTGATGGATCTGCTTTGAGGTTATACATCTGAAAGATGCCTTCACGGTTTATGTTGTGCTCTGGCCTTCTCCACAATGCCTCTGAAGCCAACGTGCCGACCGAGGAGGGCATCGCTGAATAGAAGCCGCAGCCCACTCTCAGCGTGAGAGTAGGCTAATGAGATGCCGAGAAAGTGAGAATAGCGTTTGGCTAAGGAAAAAGAAACTAGGTAGGTCCGTTCTCCTATGACCAAGCGCTGAGTGAGGGATCGATGTTCGTCTCAAGTTAATAAATTACGAGGAAACCTAAGCACTTTTACTGAGTTATGAAGGCGAAAGCATCCCTGGCTCGCTGGTGACTGCTGCGCCACTGGGTGAGGCAGTGGCGGGAGTGCGAAACTCGGCGCGGCGCGTAATGAAATCACGTGCCCTCTCATCATCATCTTCGCCCTAGGTGCGGGTACCGGTGGACGACGTTAGACTTCAGAGCGTAACGTTAGGCCTAACGTTAGGCCAGTGCATACCCGAGTCCCCCTCTCACGTCAAACAGCTGCGCGTACCTGTTGACGACGTTAGACCTCAAAGCGTAACGTTAAACATAACGTTAGGCCTAACGTCAAACCAGCGCAAACCCGCGTCCCCCCCCCCCTTTCCTGCTGTGCCGACAGAAGTTCGGCTGGCTCTGTAGCAACGATAATGCCGTTGCTATGGGACCGCATGACGCGTCGCCGCCAATGGGAATTTGGGTGCCGTTACACTCAGCCAATGAAAATTCAGGTGCTCTTTTTCGCCGGCTTCACTCCATGGGACATTTAATGCTTTCGCCTAAATTAGCGAAATATGGCCTTCATAGATGAAACGTCGAAATTGTGTCGCGTTTTCGATGTTGTATGCAGTGAACCACCGCAGGGACACAGCCCTATCTCTTTAAGAGCAGAGCTCTTAGGTTCCCGTTTCCGGCTTAGCGGCCACGCCGTCGGTGTCACCGTCAGCGTCGGCGTAACCGCGCGTTGCATTATGGGACGTTCCCCATAATGACGTCACAAGTGACGTCACGTGTGACGTCGCGAGCGCGAATCTTTTCGCGCTAAATTTGGAGTGAAATTTTTCCGCCAAATTTAGCGGGGAAAATTTTCCCGCGTTGGGTCGCGTCACGTGTGACGTCAGACGTGACGTCACGAGGGTAAAATTTTCCTGCTAAATTTGGAGGAAATATTTCCGCTAAATTTATCGGGGAAATTTTCTCGCTAAATTTAGTGGAACAATTTCCCCGCTAAATTTAGCGGAGCAATGTCACGCAAAATTTAGCGAGAAAATTTTACCTTCTGGAAGTCAGACGTGAACCTCCGCTGCGTACCCTCCCCTCCGCTTCCTCAAGAGCTGCGCTCGAATTCGGCATTACAGAGAATTGGGAACGTCTTTCATTTTTATCAAGATTTACCTTTGCGTACTTGCTCCAGCGCGGCATCCCGGCCAACTTCTTCCGAAATCTCATCTGCGGGTTGCTCGCGTTGAAAGTAATGAGTGCCTCTCCTCCCGGCTTCATCAGCTTGGCGATGTTCTTGAGCGCCTGCTCCTGGTCCTTCAGCCAGTTGAGGAGGTTGAGTGCGTAGACGCGGTCGAAGAGACCGTACCGCCCCACAAAGTCAGACAGGTCGTCCGACACAATGTCGAGGGTGTCGTAGCAGACCTTGGGGTGGGAGAAACGCTCCCTCGCATACCTCAGCATGTCTTCGGACGAGTCAACGGCAACGAGCCTTCGGCACGGTGGGCACTGGGGCAGCAGCACGTCGCGTGTGATTTTCCCGGGGCCGCAACCCAGGTCCAAAAACTGCTGGTCCTCGGTCGGGCCGCCCGGAAACGACCCTCGAACGTCGCGCAGTATATTGGCACATATAGAAAACCATTTCACCGCAGTTACGTTAATGTACAACTCTGGCATCAGCGTGTATTTCGTGGGTTCGGTGTTTTCCATCGTGACAGACTCAAGACTGGAAGGATGACAGATGCTAAATTGCTGCGTTACGGCCACAGAGTCTGAAATGAACTGAACGCAGGATGGAAACACGGGTTGTAATTCTGCAAAAAAAAAAAAAAAAATGTCAGGCCACGTCAGATCACAGGCTTGTTTCCGTGAGGCTCGGCAGCGACATTTGAGCAAGTGGTTTTGAATTACAGGTTCGTCGTCCTCCGATGTTCCCGCTGCGTAAATAAGTCCCAACGCCGTTTCATTTGAAATCGAGCACAGCGGTCGGGGAGGGTAGTTTGGTTTTTCTCTTATACATATCCGGAATAGTCCCACGTTTCTCATGAACACAATAGCTATACAAAGGCTTAAACGTGTTTTTTTTTTATCTTCACAAAAATTATAAGGTTGATCAAGGATTGGTGTACAAAGTTCTGTCGGTTGTAAGGAATAATGGAAAACGATAGCCCTCGCAGTAATGTTTCTTAAAAATGCACGTTGCGCGTCCCATTTTTTTTTTCTAAATGAATTCATTTATTTATATTCCATTCCAGAAATAACAAAATGTCATACATCCGACACTTTTGGTGTTCTGATGGCATATTCGGAGCCTTGTTCGTAGGATAAATCGCAACTTTTGCTTACAATACCGGATGTTTTAGCGAATACTTTCAAATGCACCTAGAAATAAGGTGTTTAAGCGGGAGAAACAACCTCTTATTGGGAACAAACTGCCAGTCATGGTAGACGTCAGGGAATGCAACAGAATATAATAAAAGGATCTGGTGGGCTAGTTGACAATACATATAGTTAAATTTAGCTCAAAGAGAAGGGGGGAAGAACGTGAAGACAGAAGCCACTTACAACTGGCGTTTATTACCAAGTGAAAGAGAGAAAGAGTATGAGAGAAAACAAAAACATGCGTTTATTTAATGAAAGGTTCACTGTGTATATGGGCTGGTGTCCCTGAGGTGAGGGGAAAAGGATTGTGGGGATTGATGGGAAAGGGTAAGTGGCTATGTGTAAATCTAGATGAAGTGATGGACCCCAGAGTCCCTGATGTAGCGGACCCAGGATTCAAGGATTTCTATTCTCTGCTGCGGCTGTCCCTTCGGGTGGGTCCAGTCTTCAAGCTTCGTGGGCCTCTTTTTGGTGGGTAGTGAGTCCGATGCCTCTACTCTAAAGTCGTCCAGGCCCTTGCATTCCCAGAGGGCGTGTTTGGTCGTTACCATGGTTCCCTTTTTGCATGTCTTGCACGTTGGGTCCTTATGGTCCTTCAGTTCGAAGGGTGCTTTTTTCGCCGGAGATAGTACCTTCCCAGTCCTGATTCGTCGTAACCAAACCGTCACTCATTTCGTGCACCCAGGTGGTATCGGTCTTTCTCTTTTGGTAGACGACCCTTCAGGAACAGTTTCCTCTCCTTCTTGGATTGCTCGGCCATTTGATCTGGGTCTATTGACATTTCGTTCGTTATTTCTGCTTGAGAAGTATGTCCTCACGCGGAGCTAGTGCTGCTAGCTGCCTTTGCTGCGGCCTTGTGAGCCCTCTCGTTCCCCGAGAGACCGTTGTGTCCGGGTTGCCACTCGATCGTTATGCTGGAATCCAGCTCCCTGTGCTCCTCCGCAATATTCTTGATCTTCTTGACCGTTCTGCTTCTCGTTCAGCAGCTCCGGCAAGCTTTCAGTGCCGTCGGAGAGCCCGTGAAGATCCAGGCTTTGTTACCTGGGTCTATTCTTTCTCTGATGTCTTTAACTTCGGCTAACATTGCTCGCTGTTCAGCCTACTTTACCGAGGTCTACGTTGCGAGCTTCTCTGACCAAGTCCTCTCCCTCTCAAGGTCGACAAAGGCTGCTGCGGCAGTCCCGTCGTCCTTCGCGGCATCTGTGTATCTTATTTTCTTACATTCGGTGTTCTCCGCCAGCCATTGGACGTGTTTCTTGGCTGCGAAGTTCCTCTGTTTAGCTCCTTATCCCTTGAGTGTTCCTATGTCTTGCCATGGTGGAGAAGCCTCCTCGATTGGGGGCCTACCTTCCGTGAAATAGAGAAGGATTTCCAGTAGTCTTCAGCCGCGTTCAGTTATTTCGAGACGGTGGAAGTGTGCAATAGGTTCGGACTGTGTTCTCCTCTGTCTTGTTCATTCCCGCATATTTTCTAAGTTGTCGAGGGGGGTCGTCTCGGCAGTCCCGTTACCACTCTCATCGGCGAATATTCAGTCTTCCGATTTGCTTCCACTGAGCCTTGGTGAGGTTCACCCAGTTGCAGCAGTAGAGCGCTCTGAATGTGAGGAGGGCTTCTGCCATGGTCCAGATTGCTTTTTCATCCGCCCCCCACAATTCACTCGTTGTCCTACGAACGGGTTCCAGGGCCTGGTCCCATGCCTTCTTCAGTTCGGGTAGCGATTTGGTACTTCGAGCTTTTTCTTAAAACGTGACTCAAAGGATTTTTATGCTCGGATGTAGTTCTATTTTTTTTCACATGAGTCGAAGTTACTGAGAGAAAAACATTGAAGAAATACTGAGTGTTAAAGGACGAAGATAAACGAATAAAAAACATGAAAATGCAGTAACAGCGATAAAAAATTACGATGGAACAGAAAGCGAGGTAAAAGATAGTTATAGGTCTAAGCTTGATGTCTGGTTTACACACATACGTCGGCCGCACCAGCACTGTCCAAAACGACAGCGGCCTCTAGGAAAACGGGAAAACCGTGGTTCCTATTGTGGATGGTGAACACTTTTCCCGGTGACCATGTCAGTTCTTTTCGTTTTGTTGCTTGGGTCGCAACAAACACGCCGCCGGACTCAGACCTCAGGGACACAGATCAAGATATTGCCGTTCTATCTCCGATAGGGCCACGGAGGGAGGACTGATGCATCCATTTCCTCCTTTCATAATCATGTGCGCCTCGTATATTCCCCCACCTTTTTCCCCCTTGAAACGCTTTAAGACTTCTGTTTTGTTGAGCACTGGGGTGCAGTGGCAGTCCCGAACAAGCACTGTTAGATGTCCCGCAAGTGAAGCCTTCAGAGCGAGGTCATGCTGTCTCTTTGTCTTATCTCTTCGTCTTAGTCCTTGTCTGTTTTCTGCGTTTTACACTTGAGAACTATGAACCAACTGGCCAAACTATCCACTTTGCTGCGGCGTGGTCACCGGAAAAAGCGTTCGTCATTCAGAACATACACCACCGCTGTCCCGGTGTCCTGGATGTCGCTGTAGTTTTGGATAGTGTAAGTGCGGCCGTTGCAGATGTGTAAGCCAGTCATCAAGCTTAGATCTTTTTAGAGCGCAGCTCTTAGGCGCCCGTTTCCGGCTTGAGCGGCGTCGGCGTCGGCGTCGGCGTCGCCGTCGGCGTCGGCGTAATCGCGCGGTGCATTATGGGAAATGTCCCATAATGCACCGCGCGAGCCCCCCCCCCCCCCGGGGTCACGTGACCTCGGGGGGGGGGGGTCACGTGACCCTGGGGGGGGGTCTCGCGCGGTGCATTATGGGACATTTCCCATAATGCACCGCGCGAGCGCCCCCCCCCCAGGGTCACGTGACCCCCCCCCCCCCGAGGTCATTGAAGAATGAGAGGAGGAGGAGGAGGAGGAGGAGGGGTATACCCTCCCCTGAGTACCCTTTCCTCCTCCTCCTCAAGAGCTGCGCTCCAATTCGGAGTTACAGGGAGTTGTAAACGGCTTTCATTTTTTTGTCTTTCTTTTTCATCGTTATTTCTCAATCTCTAACGACCCTCCATTTTCCTCCAGTTCAGTTCAGTTTGATTAACTCAAGGTGCTCAAGAGAGCACTTTACATGAGGGAAAATGGGGGTGGGGGGGAGTCCCGACAATAAAGTACAGAACAATAAAAACGAAACAAAACTCGAAAAAAAACATTGTACACACCTCACAAAAATAATCCACACATTTCATGGATTTTGTACAGTTAAGTGGGAAAAAAATTGGGTTGTGTGTATGTTTATACAGCCTAGAACTTGGTCTGCCTCAACGGGCGACGAGTCTCCCAGCTGTAGATGAGCAATTTAGCCAGTGCGGCACAACCGCTAGCCTGGGGTCTTTAACGTGCATCACGCAGTAGTGATACACGACCGCACGCCGGTACGATGCTCATCCAGATCGAAACGGGCAGGGGTGGGGATTGAACCCAGGATCCTGAGTTCTGCAGCGCGAGCTTTCGCTCCACGTGCTCCGAGCTGGAGTGCGCTAGACCACTCGGCCACCGATCCCCCAGTTAAGTGGAAATGTGCGTGGGCAGTGAGTTCCAGTCGGCCATTGGAAGAGAAAGTGGAGTTTGGAAATTTCTTAGTTCTAGAGAAGGGAGGCTGAACTTTAAGGGGATGATCAAGGTGCTTGGAAAAATAAGATGGGTTCTGGAAATGTAGGCTGCGAAACTCACATGATGAATAGTAGATGCCTTGAAAGTTTGTACTTTGTCTTTCTCTCACTTAGGGATAAACGCAAGCTGTGGGTAACGCTCTACCCTGTCTTCATGTTCTGTCTCCCTTGTCTTCGCGCTAATTTTAACAAATTTGCGAGAAATATCTTAATTAAAATATAATAGTCTACAATATATTATAACCCTTTTAATTAGTAGCAATGAAGATATGGTTCCAATTACAAACCGGCCGAGCGTCATCGAAAGCACCTAAACCATTTAATTATTCGACGATTCGAAGCACGTGGAAGCCCATGGGTGAGCTAAAGTTGCCACTTGTGACGCATGCGCCACACAGGCGATGCGAAAAAGCGAATGATGAAAATATCATCCGGATTTTCTCATAACTTTGGAGTGAGTGCCGGATACACAAGAATATAGTGGAGTCCGATGATGAATCAGAGCTATCGCTGTGACTCTATTATCAACTCGTACAGGACTGCTAATTTTTATTTATATTTATCAATATATAGTAAATGTATATGTTAAGGAGCGTGTATTTTTTATTTATTAATTCCACCAGGGCTCGAAGGCATCAAAGAGGAGAGTGGACATACACACTTAATTGCACGCAAGTATAAACAGTAATTAGGCATGTGAGCATAAAATCTAAACAGAAATTTGTTGATCGAAACAAAACTTTGTACCAAACCAAAAATATATTCGCTAAGTGCAGCTTTGAATACGGCGCTATCGGCTATGCTGGCAAAAGTTGAGGGAAGGCGATTCCAGTCCAGCGATGTCATGGGAACGAAAGACTGATAAAAGTGTGGGGTGCGACAGTGGGGGATGCCAACTTTATTTCGATGATTAACACGCGATGAGACGTAAGGTGGTTGGGTTATTATTCGATGGCGGAGGCTTTGGTTGTGGTGGTAGATCTTATGCAATAAACACAGGCGAGATATTTTTCTACGGAGGGAGAGGTCAGGCAAGCTTAGGATGGTTTTCATTGCTGTTAGACTGAATGTGCGATGATAGTTATGTAGTATGAATCGAACAGAACGGTTTTGAGCAGCTTTGAGTGGTGATGCAAGCGTGGCGCTGGAGTCCCAGACAGCGTAAGAATACTCAAGTTTACTGCGGACCAATGTTTTGTACATAAGTAGTTTTAAGAACAGTGGGTCTAGTGAGAAGTTTCTTTTCAGGAAGCCTAGCATGTGGTTAGCATTTTTAATTATATATTCAATGTGAATGTTCCATGAGAGGTTGTTAGCGATACGAACACCAATATATTTATATAAAGAAACCGATTCCAGTGTGATAGATTTTATACGGTACAAAAGACAGGTGTTATTTGGACGAGATACTCTCATGGATTTGAACTTGCTAATATTAATTTCCCTTTGCCATTCATCACACCAACGGGAAACACTGTAACACTGCAAACGTCAGATTGGAGTGAAAGAAGATCAGAATCGTTAGTTACTTCAGAATAGATGACACAGTCGTCTGCGAAGACACCAACTGAGGATGAGATATGCGAAGGGAGGTCATGAATATATTTTGAAAACAAAAGAGGGCCAAGTACTGAACCTCGGGGGAAACCAGAAGTCACAGAAGAGAGGTGACAGTTATTTCCATTAACGTGAAAAAAAATTGAGACCGGTTAGTTAAAAACGAGTTGATCCAAGTCCAAACACGAGAGTCACTGTTCAGAGTACTGAGTTTGTACAAAAGGAGCCTGTGTGAAACCTTATCAGATGCTTTACAGAAGTCCAGAACGATGCAGTCAACCGGAAATGAACGATCAAGGGAGGCATGAAGGTTATGCGTAAGTGTTAATTGCCGAGTTAATAGTTTCCTGGAGCCACATTGAGCAGAAGTGAAGAATGTATGAGAACTAAGAAAATTATCGACATTATAATAATTAATTAAACACGAGGAAGATACATAGAAAGGGGGACGGACAACTAATAATTATATGTTCAATAATTTTGCAAGGGACACTTATTAAGGAAATTGGGCGAAAATTACTTTAACTGGATTGGTCACCACCTTTATAGATAGGAATCACCCCCCCCCCCCCCCCGCCCCCACTTTCCAGTCTTCTGGAGACTGGAAGGATACCGAGCTGGAATGATTGGCGAAATAGTTTTGTTAGAATAACAGAGGAATACATAGTAGCGTTTTAGAGCGCAGCTCTTAGGCGCCCGTTTCCGGCTTGAGCGGCGTCGCCGTCGCCGTCGGCATAACCGCGCGGTGCATGATGGGTAAATTTCCCCGCTAAATTTAGCGGAAAATTTTCTCTGCTAAATTTAGCGGAAAAATTTTCCCCGCTAAATGTAGCAGAAAATTTTTTCCCGCTAAATTTAGCGGAACATTTTCCCCGCTAAATGTAGCGGAAAATTTTCCCCGCTAAATCTAGCGGAAAATTTTACCCGCTAAATTTAGCGGAAAATTTGCCCCGCTAAATTTAGCGAAAAATTTTCCACGCTAAATCTAGCGGAAAATTTTCCCCGCTAAACTTAGCTGAAAATTTGTTCCGCCCCCCCCCCCCCCTCGAGGTCACGTGACCCCCTCCCCGTGCCTTCCCTCCTCCTCAAGAGCTGCGCTCTAATTCGGCGTTACAGGGAGCTGTAAAGGGCTTTCATTTTTTTTAGAAACTTAGAGTTACCATTATCAATTCCACACGATGATGATAGCTTAAGGTTGACAATGATATTGACGATACAGGCATATTCTATATCAATAAAATGCATAGCACAAAAATTGTGTTGAGGAACATCCGGGTAGGAAGAATTGGTAGAATTCGAAAATGACTTCGCAAATAATTCGCTTAGCACAGGTGCACACTAATTCGCCGCTACGATTTTACCACCATCGTTGTTTAGCACTACGTCAGGTCTCTCAGAAGGGTTTACAGTGTTCTAAAATCGTTGAGGGTTGTTGCGCGACTTGGTGGGTAGTGTGCATTCGAAAAAAACGGAGCTTGGAAACAGCAGTAGACGCTTTATATATTGCTGCAGCAGAATAATATGCTGCCCAACGGTGCTCTGAGTTTGGAAACACGGATAACTGTGCTGCACGGAACATTCTTTTCTTTCTATTTGAAAGTCTCCGGAGCGTCTGGTTGAGCCATGGGGAGCGAGTGTAGTTACGTATTGTCCGTACAGGAACAAAACTATTCGTGAGGTTAGCAACGTTTTCTTTAAATAACATCCAGTTAGCATCACGATTAATGACTCCAAAATCAGGTCTAGCATAGTAAAAAAAAATTGCGGTGGCTTAGCTCGGCTATGCCAGGATATCCGTAGCGTGAGCTTATGCGCACAAAATGAGATGCGCTATCAAACCGCTCCGATGCAGCGTCAGACTTGGCTACTGCGCAACGGAGGCGGACAGCTGGGCACGCGGCGGCGCCAGTGCGTCTGCCGCGGCTATGACGTCACTCCTCTGGAATGTGCAGACCGGCGAGGCGCGCGCGGTGGCGGCGGAGCGCGCGGCGGTGACGGCTCCGGCGCGCCAGTTGTACGCCGTGTGACGCCACTGCTCCTCGCGCATGCGCAGACCGGCGAGGCGCGCGCGGCGGCGGCGGAGCGCGCGGCGGCGGCGTCTCCGGCGCGCCAGCTGTGCGCCTTGTGACGTCACTGCTCTTCGCGCTTGCGCAGCACGGAGCATGGCTCATTATGCGAGCCACGCGAAACTGCTCAACCTCGGCCCGTGTAACTCACGCTACAATATCCGTTTGATTTGCACTGGAGAGCGACACTCTGGAGCATTACACACAAAATAGAGTAGTGAATGATCACTGAGACCAGGCAGGTACGTGTGAGGCGATATAAGCTCGCATGACGTCGTCAACACTAGGTCCAACACCGTGACTGAAGAACTAGTAATGCGTGTGGGCTGTGTAACAACCTGAGTGAAGTTAAAATCCGCGCATAAATATAAAAGTCATTGGATTTCGTGGAAAACGTACATAAACAAGGGCCATCCTTTGACAACGAAATGTTTGGGTAATTAAGGGAAACGGACTCCGACTGCGCTGACAACGTCATGCAGGTCAGAAGGAAATGGATAATTTTTGAAGGAGGACGATAGCAAGCGCGCCAAATATATTCGCGATGATTCTAACAATTGCAAACCCACACTATATCTAGTTGCGTGGCAACGTTAACAAGAAATGATGAAATATGATCAGCCACAGCGATCATAACACCACGGCCACGTTTACCAGCTCTATCTTGCCGGTAAATATTAAACTTCTTTTGACAGTGCAAAATTTCACTGTTGCAAGTCCTACTCGTCAGCCACGTTTTTTGTCTAATCAACGATGCCGGCATTCGACGATTCGATTACGGAAGAAACGTCGTCCCGTTTGTTGATAATACTCCACATGTTTGCGAAAAGAATGGACAGTTGAGCAGATGACGATATCTGAATAGAGCCACATCCCCTCGCAACGTGCTACGACGTAGGTGGTGCACGACTGTCGTTTTCTGTTGGGTCATTACCAACGATAGAAGAGGCAGGCAAATCGCCGTGAAATGATGGGTGGGGAAACTCACGTCTTCAAAACAAAATGAACGCGCAAAACGCTCTTTCGCGGGAAAATCTGAGCGTTGGTTTAGGCATAACTTCCCTTTGCCGTTTCCTCAAAGCTATTGTGAATTCGGAGATAATAGGCCTGGGTATTCCGGAAATATGTTTAGTTTGGGTAGCTAAAAAAACGCCGGATATTTATCTCGTGCTCCTTCCAATAGCCTCCGAGATCCCGAAGCGCGCGAAAGCGCGCGTTTCGAGATTTCAAAGGTTTCCGAAACAGTTTTTGTCAGGCCCAACAGATGACGCCACTGGGCTGTTTTCGAGTCGAAAATTGTTTCGTCGCGCGAACGACCGGCCTGCGTCCGCCTTTGAATGGTAACTTTTTTTTTTACGTTGGCAAATAGTTCATCGAGCGACGTTTAATCGACAGATCGTTTCATCTACAGCTCAGATTAGCTTTTTTTTTTTTTTTCTGCGATAAACTGCATCAGACTGTCGACGCGAAGCGGCGTGTACGAGTGGGTCAGGAGGGTTAACAAGCAGCCGCGGACCTTCGCCGCGAAGCGACGTAAACGCACTGGGGGGGGAGGGGAGGCCGGATTGGTTAACTGCAGCGTGCAATAGACCCCTTTCGAAATACTGTCCTCTGTTGACAGTTGAAAAACCCCTTCACAATGGCGGACTTGAACCGCAACGTCACGGCACGTTTGCGTTTGGTTGAATTAGAAGGCGTAAACTCGCCCACAAAAAAGGTGATAAGCACTCTGCACTTCGAAAGCTATTTGATAGACTCGGCGTCTCGTATCATTGGCCGCGCTACGACGTTCGTTAGGGAATGACTTGCACGTTCCACGATGTCAGTCTTTCCGCCATTGTGCAGTGGTTCTGACCTCCTTATAATCGGCACGTGACCTTCGAAAGGGGTCTATTCGCGTAACGAGTGTCGATGAAACGTGTCTTTGGAAAGTTGTCCACAAAACATAATGCCACGAAACGAGTTTCGACGAAACGATAGGGGCCCTTGTTTTTGTTTATGTGATGACAGCAATTATTGCTACCAACTTGCATAACTCAAATAAGAATGACAAGGGAACAGATATCTACAGGTTCAATTCGTTATATATCAAGCCTTGCACGTTAAAATGCTACTATGGTGGATTGTGAAATCGAAGTAAATCAAACGGGCTCCTATTGCTTCGTCGAAACTTGTTTCGTGAAAGTAAGTTTCGTGGACAACTTTTTATGGACACAGGTTCCATGAACACACGTTTTGTCGACACGAACGTTTCGTCGACACTCTTCATGCGAATTGTACGCTGTAGGGACAATTCGTCACGCGTGTATGACTCAGGTGCGCGTTAACCCACCCCCCGCCTCCGTTCACGCCACTTCGTGACGACAGTCTGCGGCTACTTATTACAAAAATGTTAAACTACCTGACCGACCCGTACATTCCGCTTCGCGGCGTCAGTCTCATGCAGCTTATTACAAAAGAAAGCTGAACTGAGCTGTCGATTAAACGATTTCTCGATGAAACAATCTGTGGATAAAACATCGCGTGTCAGTGAAACGATCTGTCGATGAAACGTCGTTCGATGAAATGATTGCCACCGCCGCCGGAATCAAACAACAATCTTTACAATTTCAGAATATTGACAAATGTCACCGAGGAACAAAAAACTGCCAATTTTGGAGGGTCTCTTTTCTGAATTTGTTGCCTCGAAACACGTCGGGTGCAGATTTGCAGGAAAAACTGTTCTTCGGTCCTGAAGTAATTTCGTTCACCATAAAAACATTAAAGTGCCTGATTGTGGACACAGTGGTTTGGGGCGTCTCGAGCTAATTTATTATTTCGAATTTCCTTTCTTGAGAATTTTTGGTCCTGAATCTCGCTACGCGCGAGTGTCCGTTTGTCATCGGAATTATTTCAAGTGAACACGCCATGTGGGCACACGCGCCACGTGTGGCCGCTGACAAGACAACAATCGGTTGCACTGAGCAAGCACGGGACGTCTCTTTGGTGATCGCTCTCCAGCATGCCTTCCGTCGTGCTTTCGCTGTTCGTGCACGCTCCAAGGTCACGAAACGCCGCAGCGTTTCCGAAGGTAGGGAGCTCGCGCAGGCAGGACGACATTTACATGCCATTGACCTGTCGTTCCGAATTTTCGAGCATGCATGCCACGCAAGCGATATGCCTCGCATGCGTGTACTGTAGACAAGACGTAAGCCTGGAAGATGTTATATGCAGAAAAATAACGGCTCTACTCTGCAAAGAGAGCTGCAACTCCCAAAAATCAACCAATCACTCACCAGCTTCTTGATGGGGCTCATTGGTCTAGTCGGCGACATAATGCAGAATCAGCTTCGGTAGCTGCAACGATGACGTGAGCAACTGCGGTCATAACTGGCCAATGCAAGTGTCACGGCACAGAAACGGGTAACCTTTGCGAGGTCCTCGGTGTCATTTTTTCGCCGGTGCGATGAAACCGTTCGTTTCTCCGTGGTTCGTCTTTTCGATGGGCGAACAACATCATACAAGAAACGCCACTACACGAACGTGACTCTCGGCGGATAAAAGTACCGATATTTACCGGAAGACAGGGAAAGGTTAAGACACACGGATATCAACGGGTCGTAGAACCTTGCGTTGAGAACGGCGTGAAGTCAAAGCCTCGGGAAAAGGAACCCGTTCTTTACCGTTCAAGACGGCAAGATGGCGAGCGTGTCCATGAAGCAGACAATGCGGCGCGCAAGTTCGTCTGCTTCTTGCAGAGGGGTTGCGATGATATCAGAACGCCCAGCTCTTATTGGCTGATTGAACAAAAAACAATAGTGGGTAGACCTCGAGGCATCTAGCATTGAGGTCTACCCACTATACTTTCAAGCAAAGCCAATTGGAGCTCGGCTTTGTTTTGACGTCACCGCAACCCCTGCGCTAGAAGCAGACGGCTTGCCCTCCGCATAGGCGAGTGAGCGCATCACTCCCGCGAAAGAAGACGAAAAGAAAACATAGTTCGCCGTATTTGAAACGATCGTTTCTCTTTTAAGTTTCCCACACCCAAATATGTTACGCTTTCTGTCAAAATATAAAGAACAACGTGCCCAAAGAGAGTTATAATAACAGCGTTTAAAATCTTCGCGCAGTTTCAGTATTTTTATTGGTCAAATTTTATATGGACGGCAGGGGGCCGGAGGTTGCTTCCCTGAAAGAGAATAGCTCGCGGTCATTTCTTTCTGTGAGTTGAGCAGGGCGTTCCGCAATCTCCAATTGACCGTTTTTGTTAATTGAAGCACAACAAAGAATACACCACCAAAAACAAGTTGTTGTTTTTTTTAAGTGGTTTATTAATTGTTTTTTTAGGTCAGGGGAAATGGCGGATGGGGATGGTGCAGCGACACGCAACGAAGCGGGAGGGTCTGGCGTGCGGTGCAGGGGTTTCCCAGGATTCTAATCAAGGGGGGGGGGGGGGGGGGGGGGGTGTCCCAATGGCTCGGGGGGGGGGGGGGGGGGGGGGGAGGCGATGCGAGGCGAGGCTAGATAAAATATAAAACTGTTTCTTTTTTAGTCCACTAGCTAAATTACAGACGTCTATTAACCAAATGCTCATACCCGTAATGTATCTTTCGCTTTCTCTATATATACACCTGAGAGGTGGTGTTTTCTACTTAATCTGAAAAAAAGAATTTTATATTTTCCTTTCTTTTTTTTTAGATTCAAGGAGGGGTGTCCAGGAAAACTAGGGGGGGTCTGGGGAAATCCCTGGTGCGGTGGGGTGGCGCCCTCAAGCTGAGTAACACCTACAGGGGGCATCGCTCTGCTCCGTTTTACATTAACTGCAGCCGGCGCACCATGCGATGGAGCCAATCAAACGGCGCCAAAAATGCCTCATCATGGAGCCCATGACCTTGGTGCATTTCCTTTCTCCAACTAAACCAATCACGCAAAAAACGTTGGGGCTCCAATCCACGCTGTGAAGGTGGTTGATCAGCGAAGCTGTGGTGTCACCTGCAACGATTGCTTACTGCACTATACGAAATGCCGCCGCCGGTCGCAGCACGCCGCCGCTGGTCGTATGGCCGTTTCTTTTCCCTCTGCCGCTCCTAGCATTCACGCTGCTCCTCGGGAGTCCTAACTATGCCTGGCCTATTCATTGCGGTGCTGCGGCAACAATGAAATCAGTCGCTATACTCCGTTTCATCTTACGTTTAAGCGCAGCGGATGTTACGAACCATCGGAGCCAATCGGAGGCCGTGTGAGTGTCACGTAACCTTAGAGGGGGGGGCAGCGACGCGCGGAAAGCGTATCACGGGCCACGTCCACAGAACGGGATTGGCTAAGAAATCTCGTAGCATCCGCTGTGTCCGGGCGTAAGGTGAAATGGGATGTAGGCGGGTTCTTCAATATATGGAGGGCTAGGGACGTCCCTCCCCACGTCGCAAGCTGCCCTCGCCCGCGGCAGCTTTGGCAGCAGTAATCTACGCCGGGAACGTATGCGGGGAGCGCAACGTGCTTCGCGTTGTTTTCTGGAGCTCCTTATCATTTGTTATATGGTTTTGATGCTTGTTTTGTGGTTTTCTTTATTGAAACGGATACTGAGCTGTATGCTGTATGCCTGATTTCAAAGGAGATATGCTGTTTTGCCTTCAATTATTTGCCGGCGGGTTTTTTGCTTACAACGCCAACGACACGAAACTTTCCTTGGCTGGTAGAGGTATACAGCTTCGCAGTAAGAAGAGCCCAGGCTCAGACCACATTCCCTGTACATGATCGGTTTAGCCGGTCATATAGCGAACTCAGAATGACGGCGAGCGCCATGAGCATACACTTTTGGCCCCGCTTGATTGGCACGTACCCTGGGATCGTCTCGGTTGCCGAGTGTTCGCGACTCCGGCAGCCTAAAGGGGACGCCACTATATCAGGAAAATATGGCGGTCTAAAACAGGTAATGCCGTGCCATGTGCCAGCTCGACGTACAACGCTGGGGCATCAGCGAGCGAGCTTTGGACTCAAAATGGTTTGCTTCGCTTCCTTTATCCTCCGCATTTGGAACCTGCGGCGATGTGTTGGCGTAAGCGAGCTAGCTCGATTTTCTTCGAGGAAGCGACGAAAGGACTGCTTACTGTCCTTCTACGGTGCTGATGAACGTTGAGTAAACGCGGAATGTCTGCTTCGTAGGTTGCGTCCGGAGCAACCTGTGGAAACAGCTGATCGTACAGTTACGACCGAGTCACGAGGGCAACTGTTCCATCGCGCAAACCACCGAGAACATGTAATCACGGAAGCCAGAAGAGACGAGCAGAAATCACGAAAGGACCTGTCTCGGCCACTTCAGTGTCTTCCCGCTAGCGGTGCCGTCCTTTTTTGCTGGAGTCGCGAATAGATGGCGCCAGCCATCACCCGATTCACTGGATCAAGTGCGAACAGCCCGAACAGTCGCTGCAGCCCTATCCTCTGTAGTTTCTATGAATTCGAATTCGTTTATTTTCCCATTCAACATTAAAATGGAGGGAAGAGGCGGAGGAAGAAAAGCTGATCGAGTAGGCAGCTTGCATGACGTCGCCCTGGAACCCCACTAACAAGCAGGGGCGGATTTAGAGGGGGGGTCCGGATGTCCTGACCCCCCTCTTGATTTCTGCATCTGTAAAATTTAGGGCGTGAAACGAGGGAGAGGGGATGGGGTTCCTAAACAAATGGTACGCTGACCAACACCTGACCCCCCCCCCCCCCCCCTCAGGAAATTCCTGCATCCGCCCCTGCTAACAAGGTAGTGGCAGCCGGCAAAGGAAAGTGCAAGGTGTTGATAGCTTGAGCACACTAAAATAGAGTATATACAATGACCTAAGAACATCCACAACAAAAACAAACAAACCACAAAAAAAAAAGATTCATTGATTTTAAAATTTAGCGACTAAATTAAATGGAGCAAAATATTTACCCCAAAATTGTATAAACCAACTAACATGACCGGCACGTCAAGATAATGAACATTTAGTTGGTAAAAAACAGTGTATACGAACTAGAAAAAGAGTTAAATATAAATATTTGTAGTGTAATCAGTATGGATTCAGCGAGACAGACGCAATTAATCTGTTTGTTTAAAAAAAAAACTTAAAATGCGATAGCTTTGAAAATATACAGTAAGGGTGAGCGGCAAAATGAAGTAGAGAATTTATATTAAACAACAACACACAAACAACAACAACGCCCTAGGTCAAAACATTCTTATTTTGTTTTATTTCAAAGTCTATGCCTGTATAAAGTTTCTGAATTGTTTAAGATAAGGAAGCGAGCATGCCGGCCACGTCGCGGCGGTCGCCTATTGTTTGCCGCCAGCTAGCGGCAGCCGGCGCATAATCACCGGGGAGCAATGAGACGAACAGCACAGCGGACAGTGTCCATGTCGTGATTACGACGTGATTTAAGGCAGTTGTGAATTCGGGAAATGTCTTCGGTAGCCGGTGCCGCCGGCCCAGAATCACCGGGAAGTAATGGCGACAAACAGCACAGTGGACAGTGTTCCGTCGGGGTTTAAGGTGATTACGAATCCGGAGAACTTCTTCGGTAGCCGGTGCAGAATCATTGGGGGAAGCAATGGCGACGAGCAACACAACGGACAGTGCTCCCGTGGTGATTACGACGGGGTTAAGGCGGTTACGAATCCAGAAACTTTCTTCCGTGGTGCCAGTATGACGAAGGGAAAACTCCTTCATGATTCTGGTCGCGTGTACGACGTGAACGAGGTCCGTTTCAACGGACAAGTGGTTGTCACGGCGCGCCGTACTCCGCAAACAAAATAGAGCGCGCCGCAAAGAATTTAGTTGGCGTGAGTGGAGTGCGGTAATCATGTATGTACGTTTATTTCTGAATCAGCTTGACAATAACTGGGCAATTGTTTTCGCACCATTCCTGGATTCCCACAACTATCTTCCTGTAGGCTGATGGAACCATCCAAGGGTAGGCTTGGGTGGGCGACCGCATTCCGCTTCTCGATTGCGATGGAAGTATTTGCTGCATACTTTAGAGTTTGCCGTCGGTGTCGAGGCTGTTGCATCGTCGCTAGAAAAAAAAAAAAAAAGTTAATGGTATTATTCGTCAGCGGCTTGAGCAAAAGCGCGAACTGGAAGGTAAGAAACACCACTAACCGTATGTATAGTGATAGGGATAGTACTTTATTGCACTTAAAAGTTTGTGCTGGACGCACAAGTCGCACCCAGGTCGCGCAGTACTCCGCCTCGTACGGCTTCGAAGGGACGATGTAGTACTTCGTGCCGTGCGCGATCTTGCACGTACTGTTGCAGCCGACCACGCAATAATGTTGCGGCTGGAGTAGCCATCTCAGAAATTACAGCGCTAACCGCTACAACGCACAACCAACGCAGCGACTGGCATAAGCTTCCCGATCCAACGGACCCGTTTGCGCCAGGGGCGCCCTGGTCGGGGCTTGAATAGATTGCACGGTCCTCTTCTTATAAGGTGGTTTAACCAGTTTTTTTGTTTTTTTTAAATGTGCTTCAGTATTTGATCTCGGTATGCAGTTGATTGGTGGACACCGCCAGTATTTCCAGCTTCGGTTATGTACACCCGCGTTTAGTTTTCTTCAAGTTTGACAATTCTTGTACCGTCTCAAAATGCATGGACGCCTTTTGTGATGTCCTCTCGAGAGGATGAGAAAACATCATCAAAGTATTCCGAGAACACCTGGAAAAGTCTGGAGATATGTGAGAAGCAATTCGGTAGACATTCCATCACCGCTCGGTCAAAACTTCCTGCAAAATGTTTACGAAAGCAAAGGCGCTTCGAAGGCGCTTGAGGCGCAGAGAATTCTGTACGTCGGGGCGAACAGACCATGGCGATTGTATTACGCACGAGCCGTGCGACTGCGGCTTAAATGCTGAATTTTCCAGCGTCACTAAAAGAGACCCCGGTATAGGACACAGATTGGACGCGTTTTGGTGGCGCAGGGAAATCCAGCATAAGGCATTCTTGACTGTAACCAGTGTGGTATTGCATCGTCAGTGGGGGGGAAGCGTGGCATGTCCTGCGTCGGGGGCCTCGCGCGGGGACCTGCCGCGTCGTTTTTCCCGCTCAAAGGGTTCACGTTCCCGCAGCGACGGGAGCCCACGGCCGACCACCATCGGTTTCAGGGCGGCGGAGACGCCCCCGATCCAACAACGGCGGCTTCTATGCGCGCTTTTTTTTTTTCGCTGGGGGGGGACGGCCCGCAGGAAGACGGTCGCGGAGATCGCGTTTCTGACTGCGACGTGCTTCCTCCCTCGGTCGCCCCCGCACCCCCGAGTCAAAAGAAGACACCGCGAAGCAGACCCAAGTACAAACAGCCCAATACCGACCGCTTTGCTCCGGGCCGCCGCCTGCGTCTACGTTTCACCTCACGATGGACTGCAGCAGATACCATTGGAACCTTCGCAGCAATCTAGCGCCGCGATGAATCACGCGACTACGGGCACCGCGAGTCCCGAAGGTCACGTGTGACTCACGAGGCGTTGGATTGGCTCCCATGGCTCGTCGCGTCCCCGGCGGTCCATCGTAAGGTGAGACGGAGTTGTAGCAGACGACCAACGACGACTTCGTCTGCATGTGGTGGTCCCGTTTCTGTGTCTGCTAAGTTCGCGAAGTTGGCAACTTAAACGCGCTAGTTTCCCTCGCGCTCTGGTTCTCCGAAGAGGCCTTTCTTCGAGCGATGTTTTCCCCTGTCCGTTATGGTTTGTTTTATTCTTTTCTTAACGAGGGGGGAGGGAAAGTAGCAGACGAGAGTCGGAAGAAGGACGGTGGTTGCAGAAAAAGAACGCGCATAACGGGAAAAAACAAAATGGCGTCGGTGTCCGCTCCTCAGATCAGGTTTCGTTCGTGGCATAGCCTCGTCGAGTTGGTTCGCGGCGGCGCGGGGACGCGAAAAACGCGTACGGGAACAAAAAGTATAGAAATGAAACTCAATGGCTGTCGTGTGGTTTGTGTTTCCCTTCCGGAAGACCGGAGAAGACCGAGTGCTAAACATCGAATGATACGGCGGCAGGCGTCCAGGCCAGAGTGCCCAGATTTCACAGTGCGTTTACCTTCTCGATAGGGGTCACGTTGCTTATGGGCGAGGTTGGATGAACCGTTACAAGAACGCGGTTCAAAAGAAAAATTAAAGTGGCCCTCTTTATTTTGAAACTTGGCGGTATTGACTTTTCACTACATTGCAGTACCCAATAGGTGATGTCAGCATTAAAAGATATTTGTGCAAAGATTGTTGACTGTATGCTGAATTAACATCACAAATATACATAAGCTTGTATACTTCTCGCATTTCGAATGCGAGAAATGAAAACTTTCCGAGAGGCAAAACAGGAAACATTCGTACAGTGATATCGCACGGACATAGATCTAATTTCATCGGATTTTACTTTGGAGAATGAAAATTAATCTAAAATTTTCCCCACGCTTTAATTTTTTTATCCGATATAGTTATTGTTTTAGATATATTATCTAAACATAGGAATCCGAATTTCTTCGAAACTCTTTTTACCGCCTTCCTGTTACACGATAGTAAAATTCACACAATAATCAAATGTGCCTTTTTGTTTGAAAACACATAAACCATGTGAGAACTATTACTCATATAACAGACGAATTTTTAAAAAAATGGCGAGAAAATGTAATTGTAAATGTTACAAAATATTTTACTTCGTCTCACAGGAGATGCGAAAAGCCAATGAAAATTAGCTTTTCACTTCTCTGAATTCGATAATATCTTTTATCAAATTAGGACCCTACAAACAAAATTCCCCTGTTAGTGTTTAGTGTAACTCAC